>CM075030.1:5270795-5298295 GCA_037576675.1 Pangasius sanitwongsei | reverse complement strand
ATTTAACATTTTGTCACAGTGGTGAAAATCACAGCTTACATTGAATGTTGTTATATTTAGGGGGTCAAGCACCAAAGTCAACTCAGAGCTAATGCATTCAATTGGTAGAAATAGACAATACAGACACATTTACATAAATAAAGTTTATTCATGAAGTAAATTTATTTTACAGTTAAAGGGGTCCCTGGCTGCAAAAAAAGTTTGAGAACGCCTGGTCTCACCTGCGTGAATGTCAAAGCTTCAGTGTAACAAAAGTACTACCTAACTACAGTGTTTGTGTTTTCTGTTCTATGTAAGTGTTATTAATATTAGTATGTTTTTTCTCTTCTTTATTTCAGTTCCTCGTTTTACGTGCGGGACACCGAGAGACCCGTCCGCTTCCAACCGTCCACGCTGGACTTTGGCACTCAGTAAGTGACTGGCATTTTTGTAGTGTCATTCTAAATTTAAACAACTTCTCTCTCTCTCTCTCTCTCACACACACACACACACACACACACAGACAGACAGAGGCTTTATTTTCAGATGCATATTGTACAGTACAGACATGTGCCACACCCTGTCCACCACATGGTGCGCTCTTCTTATGGGAATCTGCAATTTTCAATTTGTGCCTGAAATCCCAGTGGAATACTTATAAAATCCCACAATGCACCACGATAGATAGTGTCCAAGCAACATAGCCTTGTGGGATGGAGTGATCCCACTGTGTGATAAAGTGCTTGGTCTGAGGCATGTCCATGGCGGCCTAGTTACAATGAGATGTTTATGGTGGAGTTTATATTTCTCCGTATAGGGTAAAGCTTGACGTGATGCGCTTGTTTTAATCCACTGTGTTCAGGTTAGGTGTAATCCCAAATGGGTTTTCTTCACTAAATATGCTTACTACATAGGGTATAACATAATGACCTTGTAGAACATGCAGAGAACATTACATGCCCAAGGAATGCCATTTGTGATTGAAGCACAGAGATTCCAGACTTTCTGTCATTTGTTGTATTTTAACACTTGACATTTTCAGTATTTTCCACTGAGATAATAAATCCTGGCACCCTTGACAACAGGCCAGAGAGTTTGCTCTGTTAGAACATGGGTTTGTCTGGGTTTTTTTTTTTTTTTTTTTTTTTAAATTTCCAACCTCGTCCCAATCATAATAAGGTCCATGAGTCTGAAGACTTTATCATTTTGATAAAGTTGGCCAAATATGTCGAATATTTTCCCACAGCTGAGTGAGGATCCTGACTTCCCCTTTGAGCCCTAAAAGGATCAGAATAGAGCCGATTTGTTGGATTTGGAACACAGCCCACATCCTACTGCGGCAGTGTTATTTTTTTTAACGTCACGATTTGTTTCAGTGTGAAAATCGAGAAGGCTGGGTGATTTTGGGGTTGCTGATGACATCAGCAATGAATCGTGTGTTGTCACGCACACGCGCACACACACACACACACACACACACACACAAGATGGCAGAGTTATAAGGCACTAGCTCGTGACTGGCGTTTATTAAGTCGTAATTGAGCAATCGCTAGTTTAGTGTTTCAATCAGGAGAGAGAGATGGAGAGAAAACAAGCACAGCTTTATACCATCCCCTTGCTAAATTTCATCATCCCTTTTGTTCCAGCAGCCATGTGTTTCTTCCTGTTTACTATCCACACACACACACACACACGCACATACACACACACACATACACGCACATACACACATACACACGGATAATGCTGCAACAATGGTGAGCATGTGAATTCCTGTTTTTTTTATTTGAGCTGAACACACAACACTGCTAAAATGGTTAAAGTCACACTGAAAACACTGTTGCTAGGCAACTGGACATTTATGAGCTTAAACTACCTAGTGACTGAGGCTAACGATTTGGCTAGCTAGCACATAACCATCAGGTCTTATTATTTGGATGAAGTAAAGGCACAGTGACAAAAGAAACAAGACAAAACTGTCAGGAACGTCACTGATTTGAGGCACTGTGCGTTTTTTAGCCTTCACACATCTCTATTTAGCTCTGATGTCACCCTTTGCCCATATACACCCATTACACTGTCTGAAAGTTAAACCACACAGGTTTTTTATAGGACCTTCACGTTTCTGATCGTCTCTTTGGACTTATGCCACATCCTTTCATCTCTACAGCACAGCTTTTAGATAAGTACAGTGTGCAATCGAATGGTCACTTTTCACAGAAATTGCAAAAGGGTGAAATTCATATAGCCTTCCAGCAAAAAGTACACAAAGTTCTACCTCAGATGTAGTCGGTAAGCGAACACATGCTTTGTGGTTAAAAAAGAAAAACAATTTTCTGCCATATAGGTAAAAAAAAAAAGAAAAAAGAAATAAACTTTAAATATATTTTTTAATATTCTGTGTGCTTTTGCTTACAAGATTGTGAGAAGCCATGTGTGTATTATTGCATGGTAATGTGCAATACTACTACTACTACTATTACTAATAATAATAATAATAATAATGTAGCACTAGTTTGATTTCTATGTTTAATTTTTATGTAGAAATGAGCCACCTACACTGCCTGGGGTGTGAAACTTGAGGCTACAGGCTTCTCTAACTTGTTAGCTACTTCAGTGAACCTACACTGCATCACCATCATGTCAGATTGTCTTGTTCTTCAAATAAATGAAGGAAAACTTAACTGTGTGTGTGTGTATGTGTGTGTGTGCGCGTGTGTGCGCGCGTGTAGGCCTGTAGGTGTTCCGCGAGCTGAGACCATCTATATTCATAATCCGAGTGCGGAGCTGCCGGTCACGCTGCAGTCCGTCTTCACGTCCAGCTCACACTTTCATATGCCTGCCTTCCACAGACGGGTGAGTGGGTGTGGCTTTCTGTCTGTCTCTCTCTCTCTCTTTCAGTCCCTCTCCCTGTCTCACTCTCTCTGTCTCTTGTTCTGTCTCTCTCTGTGTGTCTCTCTCTCTTTGTCTCTCTCTTTCTTTCTTTTTGTCTCTCTTTTTCTTTTTCTATGTCTCTCTGTGCTCACTCTTTTTCTCTCTCTCTCCCTCTTTCTGTCTTTCTATCTCTCTGTCTTTGTCTTTCTTTGTTGCTCTGTGCTCTCTTTCTCTCTCTCTATCTCTCTCTTTCTTGGACTGAACCTGAGATTTCAGTCCAACATCTCTTCCATAGTGAACATTTAGCCCCACCCACTTTTTTATGTCAATAATTCATAAACATCAGCTATTTTAAAGTTAAAATCCAGATTAAAGGCAGATCAGATGAGATCGTTAAGTGCAGACACTCTTCCAATCGGCCAATCAGAGCAAGCCTGGTTGTTTAAATGATCCAGCCGTTGAAATGTAGTTGGAGGTGGGGCTTATGGTCAGGCGCTGTCCATAGAAGTGAACCGAAACTATTAGATGTACTGAGTGACTTCTGCTGCTGCTGTTTTATCCACCTGCATTTTTTTCCTTTTTTGTCTGCTATGTTAAGTATAATGTGATAACGTTGAGCCTGAAAAACATAATTTACGATATTTTTCCTGATTATTATCACCTAATATTTATTGAGACTAAATTAATGATCACAGTGGGTTTTTTTTTTCATATCACTGGTTAAACCAATGGCTTTGTGGCAGACGTGCCAGACTGAAACCTCAGAGCGGAACTGAGCAAAACCTCATCAGTTTCATGAGCAGGAAGGCATCAACAATATGCTCAGTGACAATCTAATCAGAATTATATTATCTACAATTATGAGTTAACTGCCACATCGTTCAGACTGTAAGACGCCCTGAAGGTGCTTTAATGTAGCAGGCGTTTTTATTTCCCCCAACCCCGTTAAAAATCGATACTCCCTTTAATCCTGAGCCTAAGCACCTCCTACAGTTTAGTTTTTGTCCCGTTAATGTTGCCGTGGAGTTGATTTTCGCTACAATCTTGAGATCCATCCTTACCAGGAAGTCATTTTTCTGAGTAGTACGGCCACCGTTAAAACAAAGAAATAGACAGTTGGGTTCATCCACAAATGGTAACGTCTCTTTAAGTCGGATAGTCTGTAAAATACTGTAGATATTTTTCTTGAATAATTACTGGATTTGTTTTTTCCTATCTGTTGTGTCCCAGGTGATCCCGCCCAGGGGGAAGACATGTTTTAAACTCATTTTCCTCCCAAGAGAGGAGGGCAGTGTAGCAAATTCGTTATTTATTAACACATCAACCCACGGGGTGATAACGTACCAGGTAAGCTCGGCATCAAATCTGAAATAGCGATACCGTAAACACTGTCCTATGTTGCTGAAGATAAGGACATTAAAAAATGAAGGTACCTTTTGTTCTTTATGGTAGAGCTCCTAGATTTTTAAACGATATACAATTAGGTGAGAAAACAGTCTACTCGATTTTTGTAATCCAATAATGTAGTTCAGATTACAGCTAGTTCTTTATGTAAAATAAAAAAAAATCAGTCGGGTGTTTGTTATGATGTGCTCAGGCGAGCATTCGCTGTACAACTTCAGCTCACGTTTTAAACCTAGCTGAGTTTGTGATGTCACAAAATAGACTCCACAACTTTGGACCAATCACGTCTGATATGCAAATTGTTAGAGGATGGTTATGTAGTACCTGGAAACTTTTAGCACTTTTAGAAGCTAACTTAGCAAATGTAAGTGATTAATACAGTTGTGGTTGTTATGGTAACATTAGACACATATTGTCCAAAAAGTCAGGAACCAATAAGGAATAAGCTGAGCAAACGTTGCTCAGAAAACGTTTAGCAAAATCCATAAAAACACGATACAGCGGCTGAAAATGAAAAAGCGTAGAGCATAAGGGTTAATGTGTAGGAGCATATGTTGTAAATAATACAAACAAATTATATGTAGTTTTACTCTTTCTTTACTCTTTAGTTTGATTCTTTCTTGACTTTTCGGACGCACTGTACAGGTTTGGCTGCCTGAAAATAAATAAATCGGAGAAAATGATGCCGCAGATCAAGACTTTGGAAGACTTGTGACAGTATCAAGCTAGTTAACTAGCAGTTACAGCTCCAGTCAAAAGTTTTTAAACGCATATATATATATATATATATACGTGTGTGTGTGCGCGCGTATTATATATAATTTAATCAACTTGATGTAGTTTACTAGCAGTTAAACATTTAGTTTTATTAGTTGTATTTTTTTAGTTTTAGTTTTTCTCACTATTGGTAATTCAGTAAGGAAATAAATAGTTGAACAAGTCATTGATCAGATCCCAAAGTCTTTGTATTTTATGACTTGTTGGTCGTTCACTCTCAGAGTGTAACACGACTCTTACATTATTTATATGTTAGTATCAAAGGTAAGACAAATGTACTTTGTGTGCAATAAACTGTGATCCAGATCACATCTTTCCAGGTGCATGTAGAATTTTTTTCCTATAAAATAAAAAGTCTTAAACATTCCTCAGTTCATACCCATTTCTTTCTTGCTTACTCTAATTTAATAGTATTTTAAAGCATTTAGATGAAGTAGTAGAGATGTTTCTGTGACATGTTTAGTAGTTTCCTGAGTATTAATAATAGATATTAAAAGATTTTACTCTATATATTAATTTATTCTACATACTGTAAGTTATTTATTTTTACACGTACCAAGTGCTTTAACAGGATCACTCATTGCCTTTAAGGTCGTATTTTATTAAAGAGCGTGCATGCTTTCATTGTCATCTTCACTTTATTATAATGTCACACTCCATCGTCTTACTGGTTTATCGACACACCTCTATCAGCTAACACTATATATGAATAAAATTGTACGGTAATACGGCATTATGTGAACTGTCTTCTGATGGTTTTCACTGTGTGTGTGTGTCTGTGTGTCAGGTTTTCGGCGTCGGTGTGAGCGCTGGCTCGGTAAAGGACGTGCCAAGGAAAGACAGTGTTCTCATATTTCCACATATACAAAGCATTAAACTCACACAAACTCAGGTAGGGTTCATCCAAATCTGTCACCTCATGGTCAGCACCAGACTCTCTCTCACACACACACACACACACATGCACACACACAGGATTTTCTATCTTTGTGAGGACGTTACATTGGGTAAATGATTTTGTGACTAATTAATGCTATGTGTACACCTAAACCAAAACGTAGCCCTCGGTAACCAAAAGGCCTGTTTTAGCCACTTTTAAATAAAAGCTGTATTTATTGTGGTCCTCACAAAGGGCTAAATACATGTACTCCCACACACACTTGCACTTACACATAACGTGCACTAGACCTGTAAACGCTCTATCAGAAAGTCACCATCAGTGTTCTATTTCCTCTTCCTCACACACACACACACACACACTCTGCCCATTCTCACAGCTCAATTTTTAAAAGTAAACGTTGGCGTGATGCAGGGCTGCATGTTTCCCTGCACCACAGGAAGCTCGATGCAGTTTCAAAATGTCAGTTACTGCCTCCCTCAGTGTGAACTAGATATCTGACTGCGCGCACACACACACACACACACACACACACACAAACACACACTGAGCTGTTGTTGTGGCTTTCTATTTGCCTATGTTTTTCATGCTAGTATTTGTTTATTAGCCACCCTTAGCATGCTGCTGTATTTCACTTGCACATGATGTGAACAGAATGAAGAATGCAGTGTTGATAAAATTAGCTTTAGATAGGCTGGCGTGTAAAATAATGTGATGTCGGCTGTATTTCGATGTTCCACACCGGAAATGTTCCCTGTCTTCCAGTCAGGAGGAGGGTGCTTAAGTAGACGACATTCATGCTCCTAAGATCGAGTCAGCTATGTTCAATATGTCCTTATTCTGGATTAATATTACATGCATCCTATAATTCTGTTCACAGAGCTGGTGATAAAACAGCACACGATATTGTAAATCTTGATATATTACAAAATTATAAGTAATAAAATAGAAATTATTTAAAAAATAAATATGTTGGAATGTATTGCATATAGAATTATTAAACCTACTTCTAACCTATTTCTTTCAGCAATTTTAAGCTTGCAGGTTCCATTGGCTGAAAAAGTTTGCTTCATTTTAAGCGTTTGTTTCTAGAAATAAGCAAAATTATATATAAAAAAAAGCTTGAAATTGGTAAATATATATATATATATATATATATATATATATATATATATATATATTTAGAAATAGGATTCATAATCTTACAACTGTTTTATGGTAATGTCAATAAAAAGTAATGGGTAAATTTCCATATATTTAAGATATTTTAACTTGCTATAGTATCATTTTGCAGTGCTAACTGATTAGTATTGGTACATATTTAATATCCAGCTCCATGATAACAGCTTAAATATTAATAATTCTCAGTTATTTTGCTCAGTCATGAAATCACTTTTGATTATGGCTGGGCGATATGAAGATATAATACCGATATCATGATGCCACAGTATGTTTTTCAGGAAAATATTTATGGATATCATGATATCTTTTCACTGCATTTTTTATAATAATTTTAGACTGACTGGAAGCAGCTGATATAATGTGTGTGTGTGTGTGTGTGTGATATTTTGTCATATATCGCTCAGCTTTACTATTGATCATCACAATTATTCTGCTAATGTAGGAAGTGAAGTTGTATTTTGTGAACTTTTCTCCTTCAGATTAATTGAGTTAAGACTGGTATTGGGTCACATATGAATGTTTTTTTAATGTTAAGTATAGATACAATTAGACAATAGACTGAGACACACACACACACCATGGTCTGTCTGAATACTCGATTCTGATTGGTTGGAAGGTGTGCGTTCAAACTGTTGAATGCACAGGTAGTTCCAGTCAGTTTAATCACCGTTCTAAATTAATGTGATGCCTATAAACAACTGTAACCATGGTAACATACAGTTACATACAATACTTAAACTCTCAGCTTCACTATTAGTAGAGATGCAGCACAGACACAGGTAGCTTACGCACACACACAATATCACTGTCTCTTTCTCTCTAATATCTATTTATTACAAATCATCCAAATAAATGTAATATTATTGCACTATTTTCTCTGTATATGATTTAGAGCAGGCAAAATTGTAAATCTAACGACCCGTATATAAAATAACTAATGAAAATTAACTGTTATCTTTATCCTTTCCATCAAGTTTTCAAACATCAGTGACAGCTTTAACTTGTCAGCGCTGGCAAGTGACCATGGTATAAACGGGATAATAGGTGTGCATTACACGCTCTTAATGAATATTTTAAAATGGCGAAATGCACATATAGCCGTGGATTATCCCTTACGTGTGTGTGTGTGTGTCTGTGTGTGTGTGGGATCATGATTTAATGCACCAGTCAGTGAACACAGATATGACATACATTGTCTATAACTTTATCTAAACTCACCGATTAGATTTAATTAATTGACAAACCCCTGATTTATGGTTAAATGTGCAGCCTGTTTATGCAGTTCTCAGTCCCTTAATCAGAATGCTCAATATTCAGCTGAGAATTCATTTGTTTTTAAAGTTATCTGTATTAAATCTGCACCTTGTTCCATAATAACCAAAAACCAGCAGCACATGAAGATATGATGTACGCTGGGGAATTCCCCGCGCATGGCTCAGCGATTATGTACTTTCTTTTTTTGTCTCGTATTTTGGTGCAGCTTCCCCTCACAAAACATTTAAATTTAGCAATCCACCTTGTGAAGTGCTGCTTTTGTTCTGTTATTTTTCTGTTATGTTCTTTCTTTCTGTCTCTGATTGTTAAAGGAATAAAACATACACAGTGTTACTCCGAAATCGTGGCATCTACTGACAATGTTGGTTTATTATTATTTTTTCTTGACAGGAAAATGCTTTAAATATTACCATACTGGGACTGCTGTTAGACTGCAGTCTTCCCAAAGCACTCTATGCTCACCCACAGGTACTTCACACACCTCACACACATCACTCACATCACTGTTTGATTTAGAGTGTTGGTGTTTAATAATGGAGAGTGTTGAGGTTTGGTGGAGAATGTTGGGGTTTGACGGAGAGTGTTGGGGTTTGACGGAGAGTGTTGAGGTTTGGCGGAGAATGTTGGGGTTTGACAGAGTGTTGAGGTTTGGTGGAGAATGTTGGGGTTTGACAGAGAGTGTTGGGGTTTGACGGAGAATGTTGGGGTTTGACGGAGAGTGTTGGTGTTTAATAATGGAGACTGTTGGTGTTTGATGATTAATGGTGGTGTTTAATAATAGAGAGTGTTGGTGTTTGATAGAGTGTGTTGGTGTTGGCAGAGAGTATTGGTGTTTGACAATAGAGAATGTTGGGGTTTCATGGAGAATTGTGGTGTTTGATGATTACTGGTGGTGTTTGATAGCGAGTGTTGGTGTTTGATAGAGAGTGTTGGTGTTTGATAGAGATTATTGGCATTTGAGGGTGATTGCGAGTCTTTAATAATGGAGAATGTTGGTGTTTGATGGAGAATGTTGGTGTGTGATGGAGAATATTGGGGTTTGATGTTGTGCGTTCATGTTTGATGGTGAATGTGGGTGTTTAACAATGGACAATATTGGTGTTTCCTGGTGAATGTTGGTCTTTTGATGAAAAATGTTGTTTTTTCTTGGTGAATGTTGATGTTTGCTGGAGAACATCTGTGTTTATTAATGTAGAATGTTGATGTCTGACTGTTGGTCTTTGGTGGACAGTGTTGGTGTGTGTTAGAGAACATTAGTCTTTTTTGTTGTGTTTTTGATGGAGAATATCTAGGTCTGTGTGTGCGAGTGTGTGTGTGTGTGTCTCTCACCACTAACTGTTAATCATTTACAGTGCCTTAACCTCAGTACATTGATGCTGTGTAGAGATAATGTATAAATGTCTTTGCTTGGTGTTAATCTGTCGGCACCCATTTTGGATCGTCACCTTGTTCCACACATTCTCACGTTATATACAGTTCGAGCTTATAGTCTTCTTATTTCAGTAGTGCTGCCATTGCTTCTGTTAGGTTTTTACTAAATGTGCTTAAAACTATGCTCCCTCTTAAAGGGAGGGCTTTACGCGAGGAGCGCTCAGCAGACACGGGGTTTTTAAATTCCTCGAAACACATGTTCTTTTATGAACTTGTTTGACTTGTCCCAGTGGAAACTTGGAGCTGCTTTTTCTCCAAAAAAAAAAAACCTCATTTGTTTTTCATTTGTTAAAGAACTCTTTCGTTGAATGCACTTGTAATAGAAATGGCATTTCTCACAGACATACAGTCTCTTTCTGTCTGTCTTGTTTTGTTTTGTTTTTTTTGGTCTCTTTCTCCCTCTATTTTCTGTCTTTTTAAAAAATATATATATCTGTTTCTTTCTTATCATCAATTTCTTTCTTCCTGTTTTTCCTGTTTCGCTCAGGGCTCTTGTTTTGGAGCGGAGGATGAAGGACGTCTCTCTCTCCAGATCAGTCTGTCCGAGAGAGGTGAGAGGCCAGCTCACCTGGATAAACTGAAGCCCTATGTGCTGGAGAACATCATGGTGCTGCTCGTCCTGCCTCCACCAGGGGGCGCCACTTGTACGTAACATCACAGTCTCATGCTTTCAACATGCTCTAGACCATTTCCTCTTTCTATTTCTCCTTTATTCAAAACTGCTGGCCTTTGTGAGGGCTGATACTTTACAGTATCACTACATAACTTTAGCTTTCAGTAGTACAGCTTACCCAAAATGCATTGTGATCTGATGTAGATTTATTTTCCAAATCGAATCTAACTTATGTGTTAGTCCTATTCAGTGTTGTTCTTACAAATATATTTTAATTAGTAATGTTTGTATTACTTTGCATACAAAAAAAGATAACTTCAAGAATGAGGCTTATAGGCCTTCGCTGATCCAGTCACCTTGCTCAGAAATCGTGTGGCCCGGTGCTGCCCTCATGTGGCATGTTTGGTGTTATTTGTGTCTTAGGTTTCATGTTGTTAGAGAGTAAATGTTGGTTTTGCTCATTTTTCCCCTCAGATCCAAAAATAGGAGTGTACATGCTGAACTCAGGGGTCAAACAGCTCTTTGTCAAGGTAATTGCACAAATAAAGAGGACATGGTTCAGTAATATGGCAAAGTCGAGTAGGTTAATTATATCTGTTATAATTATATCACCATTTACTCATAGCTGAATATCTTTAGCTATTACGTTAGCAAAATCTAGCTGGTCCCCAGGTAGTGTTTGTTAGTTAAATAGTAGGACATGTACAGTAAAGTTCAGAGAAATAATGAGGCATTTAATGAATAAAGGACATTTGTTCTTAGCATGTTAATGCAAAGTCTTTATTAGGAGTGGCCACTTTTTTTTTTAATTTAAAGTTTAATTCTATTGTGTTTCATTTTGTTTCATAACATGATGAACTTGATAAACATCAACTATTATTTATTTCAGAGAAACCAGTGTAGGATGTAAATGTGAAGTCTTCTTTTTTTTTATTAGGATTGGTCACTGTTTTGGTTTGGTTTTTATTTGTAAATAATTTCATATCATTGCTCATTAGGGGTCGATCTATTTTTTTTTTTTTTTCTTCCTCCTTTCCCCTTCAAGTATACTGATGACAATCATCATCTCAAGGTGTGTGGTGCGAGAGTGAGTAAGCTAAATTATATGACTGAGTTTATTGTGCTTTTTGTCAACTACATTGTTCAACCTTGACATTTTCTTACCAATGACGCCGTGGGCGGGACATTTTTCCAGACTACAGAAGTGGGGTTTTTTTGTTTGGTTTTTTTTTTTTTTTTTTTTAAATCGTGGTTGTGTCAGATATGTGCATACATAAGAAAAAAAAAACAGGGTAGCGTACCACACTCTGAGGAAAGCACTACCCGCCTCCTTCTGCATGCATGAGCTCGCAGACCCCTATGATTGGCTAGTGTCTCTGTGACTGACAGGGGAGAGAGAGTATACCCCTCCCACCCAGAGAGCACGGCCAGTTTTGCTCTTCTCTTTGACTCCCGGCGACGGATGATTGTGGCACCGTCAGGTTATTTTATTTTCGAACATGTTGACTGTGGAGAGCGCCATCAACCGTCACTGTTTGTTAATTAGTTCAAAGAAATCAGTTTAGTTATAGTTAGAAATAAATAAGCATGTAATGAATTAACATTTATTCTTTGGAAGCAAATGCAGAATCTTTTTATTTATTCATCCAACAATTAATAAATTAATCAATTACAGTTCCAAGCCGAAATTTAACATGATGCCAGTCATTATGCGTGCCAAAATGATGCCATGCATTAATAACTTGAATATAAGCAAATTTTTTTTTAAAAAACTGAACAGTTTACATGATACACAGTGTTAAATTTTTTTTTTAACACATGAAGTTTACCTGGTGCAGTAAATAATTACGATGGATTGCATTCATTAACATAATTCTTTTGGGATAAGAGAGTGTTTGTATTTATTTTTAGCACTAAATATCCTAAATATTTTGGGAAGCCTTGAGATAATAGACACTAAATGTAAGTGTTAGGCTGTAGTATCTGAACTGAGACAGGAAGCAGGGATTGGAAAACAAGAGGCAAACAGGGAAGTGACGATAGTGAACGATTTTAAAGGAAATTATTAAAACAGCAGAAGATAAAAAGGGATGTGTTTTATCTTTACAGGAAATCCAGATCATGTCAAGGACAGACATCTCTGTAGAAATCAGCCACACGCCACTGAAAGCTTCCGCCAGTAACCTCACTCAGGTGGCCACGCTGTCCTGCAGACGTGAGTTCTTCACATATAAAGTCATTTAATGCGAAATTATATCATGGGAACAAAAACATTGTCCAAACACGCTTTCTAAATAGGGAGCCTTCTCTCAGAGGTAGTGACTGTCTCATTTTCGGCACATTTCTAAATGCCATACATATTTTAACCTTTACCTATGTAGCACAGTGTTACTGACGGCTATATTTATTTATTTTTTTAATTTAATTATCGCCGTATGTCATCACACTCGTGTATATAACTGGTCACATGGGGTTTATTTTCAGCGCCATCATTTTGCATATTCAGATCACTGCCATGCACGAGTGAAGTGAAAACTCCGGCTGGATGTGACTCAGCGTGACTGGATGCTATTGTTTGCTTATTGTTTATTTTTTGTTTACTTGGATGATTGGATTTTTTGCTTGTGTGTTTTCAGGATCTTTATCGTCTCAAAGTAAAAAATGCACCAGTCAGATCAGTGTGCAGACGTTGGGCAACATCAACGTGAACATGTTTCCCTGGCTACAGCACACAAACAGGTGAGACACACATCTCTCTGACTGTTTGGAAAAACCTGTCTGTCTGTTTGCCAGCATTTCTGTCTGTCTGTATGTCTGTCCATTAATCTTTCTTTCTGTACATATCTATTAATCTGTCTATTGATTTGTATGTATATCTTAATCTTTCTGTATGTATCTATTAATCTGTCTATTTGTACATCTGTCACTTAAACTGTCTGTCTGTATGTCTGTCTATTAATTTGTATGTCTGTCTGTTTCTGTCTCACTTCTGTGTCTGTCAGTGTCTTTCTTTCTGTCTGTCTTTCTCTCTTTGCCTGTATGTGTCTCTTTGTCTGTCTTACCTGTAGTCTTGTCTGATTATCTGCTTGCCTTTCTGTCCATCTGTCTGCGTTTATTTGTCTCTTTCTGTTCAACTGTCTGTCTGTCTGTGTGTCTGTCAGTGAAGTGTTAGTATCTGCTTGCCTGTCTGTCTACATGTTTGTCCATTTGTCTGTCTGTGTGTAAATCTGTCTGTTGTTCTTCCTGTTTGTCTGTGTTTGTCCTGTGTTTTGATCTGTCTGTCTGACTATAATAGACTGCTCTGCCTGTATGTTGTTAAAGTTGAAGTCTGTCTCTCTCTCTCTCTCTCTCTCTCTCTCTCTCTCTGTAGGCTCAGTGATTCTGCTGGCTGGTTTCAGTTCATACAGAAGCAGAAAAGTGCGGATCAGGTGGAACTGTGGCTCACTAACCCGCTCCATCTGAGCTTCACCATCACCAACGTCTCCCTGAGCCAGCCTTCGCCTCGGCTCTTTAAGGTAACAACAACGTTTTAAACAAAATAACATTTATTTACTTTGCTTTTGCATGAATCATCATGCGTGTCTTGCTTCTGCCGTTCTTTGTCTGCTTGTTTATGGGCGGGTCTTAAATTGTGCACGCCTGAAACGTCTACTGGTCAGCTAGAATCTGGAATGAAGTTCAGTGTTAAAAGAAAACCCCATGGTTTTGTTTATTCCTCTGTAGATAGTAAACATCAGCAAGTCGGTGGGCGTGGCCACCGGCTGCTGGAAGCTGCTGAAGCTCCACCTCCTCAACAAGACGTTGCCTGTCAACGTGGTTGCTGTGGTAACAATCAGCACCAGCCTGGGCTTTTCACTGGAGCTGCGTGTACACGCCTCCTCCACAGGGTCAAAGGTCAGGGATTATTTCTATATATATTATAATTAATACTAATATTTCTATATATATTATAATTAATACTAATATTAATAGTAGCACTAATTTGTCTGTCTCTCTGTTCAGAGGGGGGAGGTGGTGTTTGAAGGTGGTGGTGAGTGTGAACAGCTCTGTCCTCTCCGCCTCTCCAGAGCTGGTGAGTTATGAAGGTCATCAATTTCTGCTGTAATTATAATGACAGTCATTGCACAACGTGTGTACACGTAAATGAATAAGTAGAATTGACACCAATGTAAAAGTGCTTTGTGTGTGTGTGTGTGTGTGTGTGTGCGTGCGTGACAGGGCATTTTGATTGGCAGCAGTCTCTCCTCCCAGAATCCTTTTCTTCCTTATGGAAGACAGACAGCAGTTTGGCATCTGCGCTCTGCAGCCGCTGGCACCGTAGTAAAGAGCTCTCCTGCAGGTATACACACATACACACACATACACACACACTGAGGTAAAGCCATTTTTATACATGCTAATGTATGCATAATTATGTCATGCAGTATATACACACACACACAATCACTCATACACACAGTAGTTCATTGAATTCTGTCTGACTTTCGTATCATATAATACACACTCCTTCTCTTTTTGTGGTGTGTGTGTGTGTGTAGATGGCCCAGGCTTCCCACAGAACCTGCTACCGCTCTAGATTTTGGAGCAACACCAGTCAACGAGAGCAAGGTATATATACACACGCACACACGTGCACACCATCACAGCTCATCTTTCCTGCCCAAGTTTTAATCAGACACACACACACACAGATGCGCGTGCACACGCAGAAGTTTTAATCAGATGTCGGTTTTCCCTGTGGAGTTATTGAAGAAGTTAAACTATTCATATCTTTATATCTGTACTTGAGTAAATGCTTTTAATCTTTATTTGTTTCCTCAGATTAAAAACTTCACTCTGAAAAACCCGACTGGTTCTGTGGTTTCGGTGGAGATCCGAGCCCTTTCCTCATATCCAGCTCCCCTTGAAGCGTTAGATCTGCTCACCAAGTGGTACATAATCACACGTGCATGTTTTGCTCAAGACACTCTGCTTTATTAATCAAAAGACATAATTAATTGAAGTGGTACTTGACAAAACATTTCCGTAAACTTTCTTCTGTTCTTAAAAAATGTATACTTTGTAGGTTTAACATCAGTCCTCTCTCAGTGAACATCACTACAGCTGAGTTTTCTCTGCTGCCGACTGATCAGAAGGTAACGCTTTTTATCTGTCAGGCAGCTTAATGGTTAAAATGTCAACTGGACCAATGTAAGGCTTTTTTGTCAAGAGAAATAATTTGTGGAGAAATTTAATGACTAAAATGTCCACCCTGTATTTAGTTGCATTGGCGCTACGTGGCTAATGTCGTTAATAAGTAAAGGAAGCGTATAGCCTTCAGTTCAGCATCACACTCATCGCTAGTGATCCAGGAAAGAAGACTAGTATATTAAATCTGGAGTATATATGAAATCTGCTGCTGTTCATGTGTTTAGACTCGGGAGGTTCACCGAAGCGGCAGCGTGCAGAGGATCGTTCTGCAGCCGTGGGAGACGAGGAGTGTGTCCGTAGCGTACACACCCACTGAACACAAACCTGTCACCTCCATTCTTCTTATCAGGTATGTCCCCGAATGCATTTATTTTTTAGTTTAGCATTTCCATCATTGTAGCTGCAATATTAGCATTCATAATCCAGATATGTGATGTCTATTCTAGAGTAGTAGTTGTTTTTTTTTTTTTTTTTTTTCTGAACATATTATTCCATGTTATTTTAATGTGTTTATATTATTTTACTGACTGCGCATATGCGACTCCTCCTCTATGCTTTTCTCAGGAATAACTTGACGGTCTTTGACCTGGTTTTGGTGAAAGGATTTGGGGCGAAGGAGCTCCTGCGTGTGGGGGGGAAACTGCCCGGTCCTGGGGCGTCGCTGCGCTTTAACGTTCCTCAGTCCACCCTGATGGAGTGCAGAGATGGTGAGACTGCCTCTCAGACTGACGGAAATCAGGCCACTTATTAACCATATTAGCACCTGTATTAGCGCAGTGCAGTGTGTTTGAATCTGCCATCGTGTGGCTGATGTGTCTCTCAGGTTTGCGCAGTCACCTCAGCAAGCCTCTGTTCGCCATCCAGAAGAGTTTTAAAGTGGAGAACGCAGGCGAGCTTCCTCTCACCGTCATGTCCATGAACATTAACGGCTATAAATGCCAGGGCTTCGGCTTCGAGGTGCTGCAGTGCCGCTCCTTCCGCGTCGACTACAACTCCTCCTCCGAGATCACCATAGCGTAAGTTTACACAAGTTTGCAAAGTGACATCATCAAAGAGGGTCGAGTTATGTTTCATTTATTGAGCTAATCACTAACATGACAGGATTTCTGAGAGAAATCTTTTTAATTTAGAAATGTTTGTAGTCTTCACTTTTGGTACTAACTAGCTGACGAAAGTGAGTCATATTCATAAATACTCCTAGTCTTTACTCCAGAAACTAGCCAGTTAGCTCACATAGGCTCAATATATAAGGATAAAAAAAGGATTTGATGATCATATAATCATTATTTCACTGCTTAGCAATAAAACAGTAAAAAAAAAAAAAAAGAAACTAGATGATGAAGGATTACAGACTACAGAATATGTAAAAATGACACACCCATCTGCCCCAGTGTTTTCACTGTTTGTGGATTTTACTCATATTGTTTCCTCTCTCTCTCTCGTTCACTCTCTCTCTCTTCCCAGGTTCACGCCAGACTTCACGTCATCATGGGTGATCAGAGACCTGACGTTAATAACGGAGCGCGGCTCTTCTTTCCCCTTCACCCTGAACGTCACTCTGCCACATCACATGCTGCCACTGTGCGCTCAGGTCGTCCCCGGGCCCAGCTGGGAGGAGTCCTTCTGGGTCATCACACTCGTCTTCACCTGGTTAGACACACACACACACACACACACACACACTCCTGGAGACAATTCCAGGACAGTTTCAGGTTAAAGTGTGTGTAACAATGTGTTTTTCTCATGCTGTGTGTTGTGTGATTAGCTTCTCTTTGGCCGGAGTGTGTCTCATGGCCTTCCACCAGGCTCAGTTCATCCTGAGAGAGTTTTCCACTCCAACTCCACGCAGCAACCATAACTCGAACCCCCGTGATAACAGCAGCCATAACACTCCCAACAGCACCAGGTAACACTCAGCACTCTGCCTTTTAATACTCACACACACACACACACATATATGCACCTTCTAATGACTGGTGATAAAAATGCCACGATATTCCTCACACACCATATGGTTATTGTGCAACGTCGTAATACAATCACTATTTCTTCCCAACACACACCTACACAACACACAGTGTACAACAAGAAGTATCAAAACAAAACCGTATTGGTAAACACAACATCGCAAAGAAGAGCGTTAGAAATGAAAATCTGTAAAAACATTTACTTACATATAATTAGCTTAATTAGTTAAAATAAATATTAGAAATATTATTTTAAAAGATTGATCAAATATTTAACGATATACTTAAATATGAAATGTGATTTCTATATTGTTATGTATATACACTTCTATGTGATTATTATATGTAGTATACAATTTTAATAAAAAATTATAGACGTATAGACATGGATGTAATTAGTATTTTACTTACTGCATTATATGTACTGCATTATTTTCTCAATAAATAAATAAAAAATACAGTTTAGCTCTTTTTGTTCTGAATGTTTTCAATTAAACACTGAGTACTTTTTCCTCTCTGCATTGCCCAGTTAAAAAAGTAATACTGATTAAAAGACATTAAAAATCACTAAAAATTTTGTTTTAAAGTCTGTAAGTATCTTTGACGTCTTTATTTTGTTTATTTCCTCCTGCAGTAAAGGCAAAGGTAGCTGCAAAAGTTACTCCGACACAAGCCACACCTCTGATAAAGGGAAAGGGCGGGGCTCCACAGCCTTAGCCAACGGGACGGCTCGTTCCCAAACCTCCTCCAGGAAGAGCTCCGGAGGCTCCATCCAGCCTCAGAAAAAACAAACACGAGTTTCATTCCTTTACAGATACAAAAGCAGCTCTGCGGCTAACACTAATGCTGCTAATGCTATTCCTAACCCTCCAATGGATGAAGAGAGAGAGGAACAGACGTTCGACGCCGACCCCGATGTCTGTAATAACAACAATAACGATGATGCTTTAATTGAGTCAGTACTCCACGTGGAACAGAAAGAACAGATCAGGGAGGAAAAAACGATGCCAGGAGATATGTTTCCCATGGAAACGCTTCCTGGATTTCCTGAAAGCATCACAGCCAATCACGTGCCTCAGGCTCATGAGGATGGACAGGTGGAGAGCAGGTGCAGCCGAAGAAGAGATGAGGACAAAAGGGAAAACTTGGACACTGAGGTATGCAGATAGATCTTTATCTAATGGATCTCTTAAACCAAAGCCATAGCTTATAAAGTGCTCATGGAAACACACTCAGTGTGTTCTCTCTGTAAGTGTTTAATAACTGCTTTAATAAGTGTTTAAATGAAAGAGTTATAAGGTTCCTGTTAATACATTCAGCACAGTCATGACTGGTTAATGGCTAACACGTGTTCCCGATCTTCTCGTGTCTAGCCGAGAGAGAGTGACAGCTCTCAGAAGAAGAGAGCAGAGAAGGACTCCGAGCTCACAGTGTCCACTTCCAACACCAAAACGAAGAAAAACTCAGGAAAGAACCGCAGGAAGCCTGTCGAAACTGTACTAGGGTGAGTGGATTCACACACACGACTCACAAAGCTTTCATCAGTAATAAAGCATCCTGATATAAGCAAAGAGCAGTGTCCGTTAGTTTTGGGGTTATAGAAGCACGTCTGTGGATGAAATCTCACGTTTGGCACAAACGGAAGGCTTTTTTTTTTTTTTTTGCTTCATTAAAATTAAGAAAAGACATTAACAATTAATTTTGTTTGGTTAACAAACACTGTTCTTTGATCTCAGAATAGGCTGCCATCTTGGAGGGCGCCATTATCTCGCTCTGTTCGTTTTTCTTTTAATTAAAACATTTCTGCACACTGTAGCCTGTAAGTCATGTCATTGCTATGCATATACACGTCATTTGGAAATATCCGCTTAGCTGAAACTGTGATTTCGTTCTTGTTGTCCTACCAAATGCTATCAAGAGTACTGAACTCTGATTAAAGGTATTTGGTTTAATTCAGTTTTCAATTTTCATCACAAAATATAAGTTGTGTTTGCTTTGAAAGTGTTAGCTTAGCACTTTCAGTTCTTAAGTTATTAGCAGTCCTGAGATTCAACCTCACAACATTCCAGAAAGTCACGATTGGACCTTTGAGCTACATAATAAACCCTGTCTTTATCCTGTCTTAACATTCATAACGTTATATTAATTCATATCGCTGATTAACCTACAGGCTCCCGGAGAGCAGCGCTATAATGATGACGGAGCTCGAGAGGGAACCTGAGTACAGAGAACCACGTAACATCGCTAGAAACCACAACCACTCAGCCAGCATGAAGCTGGAGATCCCCAAAGCAGCAGCGGCAGCGGTGGTGGAGAGTCCTCTTAAACAAAACGGTGAGGAAATGCTTTATTCAGCATCATACAGTCAGTGTATGTCGCATTTTGTCTCATCAAATTTATTTCCTGTTTTTTATGAGAAGGGCTTTACGTACATGCAGGTGCAGTGCGTTATACTGTGTGTTGTGTGTGTATTTTTGTTCAGGCGTTTGTTTGGCCAGACCACGGCGGAAGGCCCCAGAGCGACGGCTTCAGTGGGAGTCAGGCTCGGATTCGGGCAGCTCGTCGGGCAGCGTCAGGGCCAGCAGGGGATCATGGGGCAGCTGGAGTAGTGTAGAGGGAGAGAAAGACCCCAGCAGAGCAAGACAGAGTGAGACACACACACACACACACACACACACAGAACAGTACAGCCTTAAAAAGGCTGACCCAGACAAACACCACCACAATCAACAAGAAAGAGACGGACACACACATAAAGAGAACTCGATCTTCATATACATTTATAACTAACCTGAGACTATGTATAACAAACGTGAATATAATTTAGACTCTCTCTCTCTCTCTCACACACACACACACACACACAGTCTTTCTGTATGTAATTTATTTAAATTTTTTCTCATTTTTCAACGATACAAAAGCATTATATTAACAATAAATTTATAAATACTATATAAATTTGTGCTATTATTGTCCTATTTATGCTACTAGACGTATTTTACATCATTTGTGTTTGAATTGCTTTATTTAGTATACATCTCCTAAACCAGTCAGTTTGTGTGTGATGGAGTCGATCCTTACAAGGTTCAGATGATAGTAGATATATATAATAGTGTGTGTGTGTGTGTGTGTGTGTGTATACACGCACGCACACGCACACACGCTATTATATTTTAACTCTGCGTGCCTTTGACATAGCCGATGTTTATTTTGGCTGTTTAAATGAAGATACATTTGTGTGAGTTTGCGAATGTGTATGTGATTGTTTAGTACGTGTGACTGTATATGAGTGTGTATTAGAATATCATGAATACAAATACGTGTGTTGGAACTGTGTACTAGCTAAAGTGTGTGTGTGTGTCCTCACTGTTCTGCACCATAATTGTACCGTGTGTTGATTTCAGGAGATCCAGTACAGTACAACACGTACACAAGCGACCGTGATTGTTACCCACCAGTGAACTGCACCTTTAAAACCCAAAGGTAAAAGAAACATGAACCAGTAAATGCGCCATTATTTATATGTGCTTTATTTAAAAGTGAGACGCATCAATTCACCGAAATCCTTGTGTGAAGAGATCTCTGAATCTCCTGCTCACACATTACACCTTATTTCTAATGACATATATTTTACATTTCATATTTTCCTGCAAATGAGCAGTGTGTTGACGTTGTGTGTTACAGCATGAACAATCTGTACATGAACCCTGAAACTCCTGCTCTCTCTCCAAGCTTTGCCGACGTGGCTGCAGGTGTGGACAGGAGCTCAGGTGAGCGCTAATTGCCCAAAAGTGCTTTTTCGGCAGCTGTGTAGATGATAATGAAAAACGATGACAAATACTGATTCATAAACTCCAAGAAGTATTTAACCGATATTGAACGGTGTTGTGTCCTCAGACACGGGTGGTGCATACATGCCGGAGGAGACATGGTCCGCTCCTTCTGTTCCTCTGACCAATGGTTTCAGGTACAACATGCCAGAACCACGCAGCACCTACAACCAGAACTCCAACTCCAACCCCTTCACCGGGTATGGAACACACACACACACACACACACACACACACTGTTATCATGCTTTATGACTGAATGGATACGTAAATAGATGAAAGGACACACCTCTGTAGACGGCTAGATATACAGAGAGGTTTATGGCCTGATGGATGGTTGGATATGGATGGATGTGAATAGGCAGATGGATGGGTGGATGGATGTAAATAAATATGTGCTTGAATGATATAAAGAGATATGTGATGGATGGAAAGATGGATGGATGCTGGTTTAATATGGATGCTAGTTGAACAGATGGATGCTGGCTGGGTAAATAGTTGAGTGATGGATGGGTTGATGGATAGATGCTTGTTGGATGGATGGATGGATGGATGGTAGTTTAACAGATGGATGCTTGTTGGTTGGATGGATGCTGGATAGATGGAAGAATGGATGGATGCTAGTTAGATGGATGGATGCTGGTTGGATGAATAGAGGGATGGATGCTTTTTGTGTGTGCGTGTGTGTGCGTGTGTTGATCTGTTATTATCTGCTCTTTCTAGAAGTTTCTTGTGGAATAACGCAGCCAGTCAGTGCAGTAACCCGTATTCCTACTGCCCCCCAAATAACTACATGCTGTCAGGTAAAAGTCTCTCTCTCTTTCTCTCTCTCTATTTCTCTATCGTAGATCTATCATTCTGTTAGAAAAGGAACAGAATATTTCATAATGCTTAGTTTTGTCCATCTAAGGGAACGGAAGTTACCAGAACAGATTCCCGTGCCGTGAAACTCAAACGCAGGCCAGCTGGAGTGAGGAAACACCACACGAGGTCACTTCCTCTTGGGACATGACCAGCTGTGTGGGCAGCAAGGTGAGCTTCCAGAATATTCCACTGTTCTGAATGGTGCCCAAACTGTAGGTCACCTTCTCAATCATAATATCCTAATTTACCCTTTGTTTATATATCATATACATAAACCACGCCCTAATTTAACACAGATGTTGCGATAGTGAGAAAATGAAATGAAAGTATTCAGTTATCCAAGATCCAATCTTAGAATTTCTCTCTCTCTCTCTCAGCCGTATTTCTCAGGCACCCGGAGTCTGTCTCCGATCTCTTCCAGTCTGTTCGGTTCTATCTGGACTCCTCAGAGCGAGCCGTATCCGAGCCACTTCCACACTGAGCGCTCCGTGCCCGTCTCTCCGGTGTCTCCCTTCACTCCAGAGCCGCTTCCCTCTAAGCACTTCTCCAGCTTCAACCCGTTCGGCCCCCACATGAACCTGGACATCTGGAACAACTCGGCCTCGAACCGCAGCTCCAACTCTCAACTCTCCAATGACTCGGGCTACTGTGCAGACGCGTGACTGAGCAGGCCCGGAGCTCCGCCCGCCGCATAAGGAAAACGACGAAAACAAACATAAGAATGTGGTTTTATTGATGACGGAGGAAAAAATGTGAATGTTCGTTTCTTTTCTGTTTTATGTTCCATTTTTTCCTCGACACGATTCTGTTTGTGCAAAATTTAAGCTTTTTGTTGTATATTTTTCTAGATGTTTTGCAAACTTGGCCATGAAAAATAAAAAAAAAAGTTTTGTACTAGGCTTGTCCTCATTGTCCTCATTTAAAAATATATGTTATCTTATCTTAGGAATATCTTTAAATTTTTTTCCCCTAGTGTTTGATTTTATTCCCCAACTCCTACACATTTTTTGTGTTTCCTCCTGTTAATGAGCTAAAAATCTCAAATGTTTATAATTTCTGTGGTTTGCTGCATGAACACAAGTGATGATTTTATGCAGGTGTTAACTGTGGAAGAGTAAAAAGTGGCATGAACACCTTGATGAGAAAGAAAATAGGTTCGGGTCATGAGCATCTGATGTTGAAGTGGACTGACACTGAAAAATCCTTCTCTTGAACAGGTAGCTGAACACCTTGCTGGAAAATCTGTCCAAAATCACACCATACTGAGTATGTAACTCAGTTTGTAAAGAATGCGGAGTAGAGTTAGTGTTGAACATGTGATGATATGTTATAGCATCATAAAATACAAGTGCCTGAGGAGGGGGTGGGGCGTTTTCACTCTGCATGTTTATTAATATAATTTACATTCCTTGATGAAGGTAAAAGTGTAGGCGATTCTGAGCCGTGTCTGTCTCATGATATTTGTGCCTTGTTAAAGAACTTAATATTCAATACAGAAAAGTATAAGATCTTGGAAACGAAATTCCACATATACAGTATAGATAGAGATTAATTGTTATTTAACATTATAGCTCATGTTTAAGTGATTCTATGATTAACGTATTAGAGCTCAACATTTGAAACACATGGTTATATTTAGCTTTATACATTGAACAAACAAGTTAAGTCTTTTGTGACTAATCTATTTTTATCTATGAATTTTTCACTTTAATATCGTTTCTTAAGAGAAAGAAATGTGCAAAATCTTAAATTCTTCATCAAAGAAAAATGTTAATATGGATTTTTAGAAATCTCAGTAAATAATTTTACATAATTTTAATAGCATACACTATATGACTAAAAGTATGTGTACGCCTGACCATCACACCCATATGTGCTTGATGAACATGTCATTCAGATTTATTCCCCCTTTGCTGTTATAATAAGCTCCACTCTTCTGGGAAAGCTTTCCACTAGATTTTGGGGCGTGTGTTCATTCAGCTACAAGAGCATTAGTGATGTAGGGTGAGGAGGTCTGGGGTGCAGTCAGCGTTCCAGTTCAGTGGGGTTGAGGTCAGTGATCTGTGCAGAACACTCGAGTTCTTCCACTCTAACCTTCACACACCATCCCTGCGTCTCATTTCGCCTACTTATACTATTCACTAAAAGTATGTACTCTTTTTGTGAAGAAAAACTGTATGTAGCAAAAGAGTATGCAGGTACTGGGATCACATCATGTACCCAAAGAGAACGTTGTTGCCTAGTAATGCACACTGTAAAAACAAACTCCTCATTGCTTTTCTTCATTCATTATTCCTTATATCATTTATACTATATCTTTAATTTACCATCCCCTTGATTTATTTTTCCACATTTCATTTACACCTCTCTAAAATACGTCCTTGAATTCGCTGAAGCAAACCATCACAAACCTTCCACATCCTCCTCCCTCGCGCAAGGAGTTGTGGGTAATATTAGCTGAAAAAGTGTCCACTTCGAAAATCTACAGGAAATAGTAGACCGTCCGGGTACCTTTGGGAAACTCATTTCAATATACCACGATTTGGGACACACTAATTCTAATCTCGGATACTATTTAGGACGGATTGTAGGCGAATTCAGACGCGGGACATGTCTTCATGGAGCTCGCTTTGTGCACAGGTGCATTGCCATGCTGGATCAGCTTTGGGCCTCTTAGTTCCAGTGAAGGGAAATTGTTAAAGCTAAAGCATACATAGACATTATAGATAATTCAGTGCTTCTAAATTTGTGGTAACAGTTTGGAGAAGAACCATATATGGGTGTGATGATCAGGTATCCACATACTTTTGGCCATATATATATATATATATTTATAAATTTTTTTAACAGTTGTGTCTGTACTCTGTATTGTACACTCCCAGATGGAGACACTAGGTGGATAATGGCGAACGAGCTGTGATCACACGAAGAAGAGAGAGAGAGCGAGAGAGAGAGAGCGCTTAGCATGCGCCGGAAGTAGAAAACAATCACTTCCGGAGTGTTGTGTTTTTCTGTGTGCGGTGTGGTTTCCTTTTATTTTAGCTAACTTAAGTTACTGAGTAGAAGAACGAAAACAGCATCAAACATGACGGAGGTTTGTCATTTCTTACTTCTGAGTGTGTTTTCTTACAGTTTTTAAGCATGTCTTAGTGAGTTAGTGAGTTATAACACTAGGCTTTAGGAGGCTAGCTCAGTTAGCTAAGCTATGTTGGGAGAATAGTAACGCAGCGCGCGCTGGAGATGCCTTACACTAGTGTAACAGAGTATAGTGAATTAATATAGATTAAAAATGTTTATTCAGCTACAATCGGAACGTATTTTTTTTGTATTATCCCTTTTGTTGAACCTGCATTCATGCTCACCATTTGCACATAGGTTTGTTAGTGAGCTGATTTTAACTCAGAATCTGTAAACAAACAAACAAACAAACAAACAACACTCTATTCAGACTGGATTGGTTTTACGCAGAGAGCTGGGCTTATGTGATTATTACAGAAATAACTACTGCTAATGCAGGTTGGTACAGATTTCCCAAAGTCCTGGAGAGAAAAAGAGCGTCTGTGCTTTGTATGGAAAGACTCCAGGAAGTGCTCACTCTTTTGGACAATCTGCTAAAATGAAACAAATTATAAGACAAGACAAGAAAATCTGAACAATAATATAAGACACTTCAGAATGGAGCGGAATTATTACAGCAGCAGGATGCGATACACTGTGCAAAAGTCTCAGGCGCCCTATTTTCATAAAAGTAAAATTCTGTTATAAATGTTTATTTTATGACTTCTGCATTATCGAGTCAGTACAAAAAACATTTTAGATTGCCAAACATCACTTTTCTGGCAAAAAAAAATTAAATGTATGAAGGCTGCTGGGTTTTGTTGAAGTCTCCAGAAGAACTGAGGCAGATTCTCCAACATGCTCAATAAACTTACAAGCTAATTTCCTTATAAACGTGCACCTGAGACTACTATTTATGAAAAAAAAAAAAAAGCAAAAAAAGCAAATGGTCATCACAACAATCATTGACTTTGTTTGGTTTATTACCGTTTACTTTTTTTTTTTTTTTTTTTTTTCTTTTTTTTTTTAACAGATGTTTAATTTCATTATTTTTTAAGGTGTCTTTGCTTTACAGCATTTTTTTTTTTGCATGTGTCTAAGACTTCAGCACACTACTGTACACTCCTGGGCAAACAAATGGGCCAAGCCCAAAATGGCAAAAATATTAAGCTTTTAATGATCTTAACAAATCAGGAAATTAGCAAAAATTAAACAATTTTTTTTCTTTAAGAGAATTAAACAAATAGATAAAGGAAGTCAGTATGGGAAGATTTTCCCTTTGATTTCTTTAAATGTTTAATCCTTGTGATCCTTGATGGGCTGCAGGCAGCAGGTGTGACAGATAACCAAATAATGACTAATCTTTTAAGGGGAAGAAAAAAACCCAGACATATGTTAGTTTGAATTTTACATGAATCATTTTAATCCTAATCATGATTTTTCCATTGCATACAAGAAGACTATAGAATTGAATTTCCCTGTTTCTAGCTTTTCCCCAAACAGTTCACTGCAGCAAAAGGAAACCAGCAAATGGTGGCACAGGAGCTCTCAGGAGTGCATTTGTTTCATTGTTGCTCATTTTCTGACCAATGATTTATCATAAAGATCACTAAAATCTTAACATTTGGAGTGTATATGTATATGTGTGGAAAGCTCATCCTGTCTGTTTAATTTGTGTTTTTCATCACATTCAGGAGGTGCAGAAGCACTCGGTGCACACGCTGGTCTTCAGGTCTCTTAAGCGAAGCCATGACATGTTTGTGTCCGATCACGCCAAGCAGGTCTCTCTGGATGAGGAGAGGTGGGTTTAATAACAGCACTGACACCAGGTTTTATTAAAATATTCAGTTTACGCACTGAGCAATTTTTGTGCATGTATTCATATTTATTTTACCAAATAACAGGCTTCATATAGGAGGAGACTTTAGAGTGCTCACCTCTTGCATTGTCAGTACAAGATCTTGACCAAAAACTGATGCAATGTTGTGATGTTATTTCCATCAAGAGGTGCATAAATTTTTGGTCAAGATCTTGTACTGACAATGCAAGAGGTGAGCACTCTGTAAAGTTTCCTCCAGCACGTCCCAGAGACTTTCACTGAGGTTAAGGTCAGGACTCAGAGGTGCCAATTCATGTGTGAAAATGATTCTTCATGCTCT
>CM075030.1:5235954-5270695 GCA_037576675.1 Pangasius sanitwongsei | reverse complement strand
TCATCTTTTAAGATTAAAAGAACTGTTGCCAAACATATAACATGCTAGAAACATTAGAATCACTCTAATAATGATCCGTTCATAGACTCTTATGTATTTGCCTATTAAAATCTAAACAGCGACTTTTTTTGTGGCCGGGCAGTGTATAAAGGAAGTATTATTAATCAGCTGATTGTGTGCGTGTGTGTGATTTTGTTTTGCAGTCATAAGCTGAAGATGGCCGCTAAGCTGAGGGTGGAGTACGGCCCAGTGTTGCACATGCCCGTCCTCAAAGAAGGGAAAAGCAAAGTGGCTCCAAATGCCTTGGATCTGTACGACAGCTCGAGTTACACATCAGCCGGTGAGCCCAAATATTCTTACCTGCTTATCACGAACACGCAGCACGACTTAACTGTCTGCGATCTGATCATCAGGTTTGTGTAAATCTGTAAAGGCATAATGACGGAGACAGGAAGTTCTCAAATTAATTAGCATAACTGTGCAATTTTGTGAAACTGGTGAATTGTTTGTGTTCTGCAGTTTGATACCAATAACCTATATATAATTTAATTTAAACTATATATTATTTAATAGGAATTAAATATTGCAGTGATTTGATGATCATAACATTTTAAAAAAGGAAATCAGTTTTCAGTATCATATTTTCAGGATTATAAGTTACACCACAGTGTAAAATGCAAAATATTACATGTTTTTTTTAAAGTGCTTTAAATGATCATACTTTTTGTCCCACCTCAAAAACTGCACTTCGCCCCCCCTACTGGTGTAAGTGTAGTTTAGTTTTTGTCCTGTTAGCCTTTGTCTTAATCTGTCTGTCATGTTTGGGAAGTCTGTGTGTAAGGTTAAAAAGTCAATATGCAGCAAAGCGTTTTTGTCCAGTCACTGTGCTGTGTCATTGCTGGTGTAGAGTGTCTACCGTAAACATGTTAGCACACAGTAGTGATACAAAGGGTCATTCTGTATTTTTGCAGAGAGTGATCCGGAGTACCTCATCACAGGAACACACCCGTACCCATCTGCCCCAGGTACGTCCTGAACACTGATGCTAATGGCTAAGCCTTACAGTGTAATGTCATGCATTAACCTAACGCAGTGTGTTAATGATGTTCAGGAGTCGGCCTCACTGCTGATACTCAGCTGCAGAAGATGCCCAGCGAAGCCGCAGTTCACTCCATGGCACTGGCTCTGCCTCCCTCTCAAGCAAGGTACACACACACACACACCCCTCAGGAAAACTCCCTGTGGGTGGAAAGCCTGCTTTATCTTACTATTGTGTGTGTGTGTGCGTGCGCGCGCGTTTGCATTGCAGGCAGGACATGGCTCGAACTGCAGCGAGTGTGGGAGATATCCACAGACATGCCGGGGCAGCAGAGCGATCCCAGCCACCACAACACACACTGGTGAGCAGACCGTGTTTACTTCCACGTCTATAATTTAGCCAATTAAGATGCACACATGGGCACCATAAATTTTAAAATAATGCTTAGGATTCTTCACCTCGACTCGACTTCTTTCTGTTTGTGTGCAGGCATTAATGGAAGCGGGAGGGACGAAGAATTCTGCGCTGATTCCTCGAAAAGCTCCAACGATGCCCAAACCACAGTGGCACCCACCATGGAAACTCTACCGGGTGAGAAGAGAGAGAGAGAGCTTTGAGTGGATGACAATCTAAAACTTACATCTTTTGTGATTTAAACTGTTAAACAAAGTAGTAGTATAGGATTTACTTTACAGATTTTGACTCTGTATCTTAAACAACAGGAGCGAACATTAATGTGGATCTGGATGGGAGTATATTCCACTAGATAGGTGGCCTGAATAGTGCGCACTCTGTCCCCTGCCTAGGGCACTAATATGAATGTCTGTGGGGGAAAAAGCACTTTTAAATTTTCCTCTTGAATCCTTATGAGTTAATGCAGGATGTTGTGCAGCAATTGTGTGTTTCTTATTCGTGTGTGTGTGTGTGTGTGTGTGTGTGTGTGTGTTGCAGGTGATCAGTGGCCATCTCGGCTGGGTCAGGTGTTTAGCAGTGGAGCCTGGAAACCAGTGGTTTGTTACTGGATCTGCAGACAGGACCATAAAGGTGTAGATAATGAATCATAGTATAAAAAAAAAAGTTTTGTGGGTTTTGAATTTATTTAAAAAAGAAAAAAGTTAATGCTCAAGACTAGAGCTTATACCTTGAAGAGCCTCTAAGCTCTAACCCAAGATAAGTTCCTTGGGTGCTACATGGATATAGGAATGCCGTTGCTACGGAAGTTACCTGTTATCGGTAGTTAGAGAATGAGAGTCTGAAGGTGATTACATTACGTTCTAACTGCATCGCTTTTACAATGATTGACAGGAGAGGGAAAAAAAATCATGGTGTGTGGCATTACATCAAGTTAAATTACAGAGAATAAAGCCCAAGACGTTCACATTAATATTTTAAGTGCTCGTTTAGTGATTGGGTTAGAATTAGGGCTGTCCAGTTTTTTAAATACCTTTTATTGTCAATTAGGTGTTAAGCTTTGTTCAAAGAGTGTAACAAAATAGCATTGTAGATACTAACTAGTGCTCTGTACACCTAATGGAATAGAAAAAAGTGTCTTTGGGATATTACATGCATGTAATACTACGTCTAGGATCACTTATTTTATATATTATACAAAATCTGTTCTACATTCAGCAACACAAGATTTTGGAGATGTGTGTTATGTTAGGCTTCTTAAGCATTCAAGGTATTTAAACAGGGAAGGATGGATAATGATGACTGTGAGATTGAAAGGGTGTGTGTGTGTGTGTGTGTGTGTGTGTGTGTGTGTGTGTGTTTAGATCTGGGATCTGGCGAGTGGGAAGCTGAAGCTCTCTCTAACAGGTCACATCAGTACAGTAAGAGGAGTGGCCGTGAGCTCACGCAGCCCGTATCTGTTCTCCTGTGGAGAGGACAAACAGGTCAAGTGCTGGGATCTGGAGTACAACAAGGTATATATACACACACACACACACACACACACACACACACACTGTAGGTATGATGGGCCAGGGCAGATGCATAACTTCAAAATGCAGCTCCCACATGATGTAACTCAGCTGTGAGAAAACAGTAATGGATACGTGACCTCTATTGTCAATAACCGTTTCTGCAGGTTATCCGTCACTACCACGGTCACCTGAGCGCTGTTTACGACCTGGACCTCCATCCCACCATCGACGTCCTGGTGACGTGCAGTCGTGATGCTACAGCCAGAGTGAGTCTCACACACACACACACACACCTCTAACATCATTAATTCATTAATGAGAGTCTTATTGTGAAATGAGCTATTAATATGAGAGAGGCATATTCTTATAACAGGATATTAATATAGACTGTCGTTTGTGTGTTTTGTAGGTTTGGGACGTTAGAACCAAAGCTAACGTCCACACTCTGACGGGTCACACCAACACGGTCGCCACGGTGAAGTGTCAGAGTGTCGAGCCTCAGATAATCACAGGTGAGCTCAAACGTCTCTTTTTACATACGTCTCTTTTAGTATAATTAGGTGGCTGTTTGTGTTCAAATGTATAAATACAGAATATACGGCAGGTGTATACGACGATAGCGTATCGAGATTGTGATGCATTATGCCACAATGCGTATCACTAGTATTGGATATGTTTTTATAATTTTTATTTCAGTTTTCATTTTTACAGAATACTATGTGAAAGATAAAAGATAAAGATAAAATCTGCAATAATAACAATTAAACAATAACAATAAAAATATGTTATGCTTATGGCTATTGTAGAACCGGTTTCCACTGCAAAACTGCTTTGGTTCTGGTACTGAAATGGCTAAGAGATGCTGGTCCCATATGACTGCCCTTAAGGATAAATTATGTGTAAAGACACTGAGAGATCGAATGATAAATTAGAAATACATAAAGCTTTCACTTAAAGTGGTGAAGAGTGAAGAGTCTTGTTTATATTTAATGGCTGATAAAATAAAACTGGTTCTTGGGTGTTCATTCGGACCTGGATTATAAACCAGACATGCTTCAGTACAGTTTGTATTTGACTACACTACAGACATTTAAGTTGTTGTACTCATTAAACTGGTTGTGTTTGTTGCTGTGGTGTTAAAGGTAGTCACGACACCACCATCAGACTCTGGGATCTGATCGCTGGGAAGACGAGAGCCACGCTGACCAATCACAAGAAGTCTGTGCGAGCACTGGTGCTGCATCCGCGACAGTAAGCATCGTGCATTTGATTTTTGGCTATTAATTTAAACAGAAACACAGATATATTAATATTATTATTATTACTAATTAATATTATTATTCTATGAATATTAGTAAAATATCTATAAGTTCACAATTACCACTGTCTAAGAAGAACATCATGAATGAATTATTTACAGCTATGATTGTTGGACAGCTTGTGCATGAGGTGCTGTAACTCCTTTCCTTTCCTGTTTAATGTAGATACACATTTGCCTCGGGATCTCCAGACAACATCAAACAGTGGAAATTTCCAGATGGGAACTTCATCCAGAATCTGTCAGGACACAACGCCATCATTAACACGCTCGCAGTCAACTCGGATGGAGTTCTGGTTTCTGGAGGTTCACACTTTTTTTTTTTCTCTCTCTCTCTCTCTATTTCCCCTCCTTTTTTTCTTTTTCTTTTTCTTTTTTTGCCCATATCGAGACCTTGATTTATGCAGGATCATCTCAGGAATGGAAAAAAATATCATTTATAACATCTTTTCCCTCCTTCCCTGCCTCCCTGTTTAGCCGATAATGGTACGATCCACCTGTGGGACTGGAGGACGGGGTATAATTTCCAGCGGATCCACGCGGCCGTGCAGCCTGGCTCTCTGGACAGCGAGTCGGGGATTTTCTCCTGCGTGTTTGATCACTCCGAGAGCCGCCTGATCACAGCCGAGGCGGACAAAACCATCAAAGTGTACAAGGAGGATGACACGGCGGTGAGGAAGCGCTTTATTTATTTAGCATTATAATCATTTTGTTTTATATACTACACAAAAATCACCTTAATACAAGCCAGTCACTGACAGAGTATAGGACAAAATAAAATATATAGATACAAAACACTAAACATTCCCAGCCTTAACGGCCATTATAAGCTTTTAATGATGTGTTTTAAATATTAACACATTTTGTCATGAAAGCCTAAAAAGTAAACTCGTGGTGTTATAATTATGACCTTTTATTAAAAAATCTAATTTAAAATCATATTTATCTAATCTTATCATCCAGCTCTGCTTATTAGGCTGCTAATTATTTTTATATTTGTGTTTCAGACGGAGGAAACCCACCCTGTCAACTGGAAGCCAGAGATTCTCAAGAGAAAAAGATTTTAACGTCTTCAACATTGTATTTTATTATCTTTCGTTAATGTTTTTTACACAACCACACCTTGCAATTTCTTTTCCCATAAACATCACCGATGAATGTTGCAGTAACGTTTAATTGACAGCTCTTGGTCTCTTGCTGCAGAATCTTTTTTAGTTATTGGTTTATTAATCAGTCGTAGTAATGGAAATGGAAATAAAACATCTATTTTTTGTTTTTTTTTTAACAATGAGCTACTCTAAAAACTGTTATACGCAGTTGAACGTGGTTCGAATGTGAAACAAAAAGGCTTTCTTACCATTTGTAAATAAGTTTTGCTTGCATCAGCATTCATAAGTTGTTTTTTTTTTTCTCCCAAGGAAGCCCATTAAAGCTCAATTTGCAAGGAGTTAAAATTGAATTTGCCGATTTCTTTATCATGAATGCAGCATTTTTGTAGAATAAAGAAAAACAAAACACTGTCCACTGCTGGTATAAATCAGACCTGAGGTTTTCAGATGTTTGCAATTGGACTGTCTTTACCAACCATGAAAGAAATAGATGAGGGAGTAAAGCAGGATAAATAATACATGCTAAGAGGAGATATAATGAAATAGAGGTATAAAAGAGTATTAAATATGTACATGTGCAAAATTCTAAGTGTGTCATTATGTAATAAATAAATATCACTCCGTGTACACCTCTAGATGACCAGGATCATAACCAGATATTTTCCACATAAAAATGCAGGTGTGAAGGCACTTAAGAAATGCTTAAGACAATTTGAACGTTATTGATCAGACTGACCCAGAATGCAGCCTGTCTGTAGTTATGACCTCTCGTCATGCTAAAAACATGCGCTCAGCTGAAGAAATATTATACACAAGTTTAAAAAAAATGTTCTTGCTTCATCTTCTGTGATCTGTGAAATTCTTGGAGCATCTGCGTTCTTGTAAATTAACATCAGGGATCCTACAGTAATTGCCCTTCAGGGCACGCGCATGCGCTGTCGGGAATCTATTCCAGAGTCGATTTATTTAAGAGTCGATTCTGCGCAGTTTTCTGGATTTTTCTCATAGAAAAGTTGCAAGCAATCAGTAAATAAATAAATAAATGCAGACCAGCTATAATGACATTATGTTGACATTTATTGACGATGATGTTAACATTAATTTCATCATGCTAACTGAGAGAGCTAACGCTAGCTGGATTTAAAGGCAGGTTTGTCGTACATTTTAATATAAAATACTGTCACAATTCTGATTTTTTGTGGTCCTTTTTCTCAGACAGTGACGATTGAACAAATGTACTACTTGGTTAATTCACGAGGTTTGTGCTGAACTTGAATCTTGAAAACTGAATCGTTTTCACTGAGTGGAATCGACTCCACAACTTAGGACTCGACTCACGAATAGGAGATTCGATTCTTTCCAGCCTAAAGCAGAGCAGAAGGCGCACCTCTTTGCGGATTATTCGGTTTGTACTGGAATTAAAGCACTAACAAAAACCTTAGAGCTACGAAAACAAGTCGGTAACATACTAGAATTATAAATATTAATTAATTCTGCAGGATAAATGTGATAAGTGAAGCATTGAAAATATCTGTGTTTGAAGTTGAACTTTAGCCTTTGAGTGACTCTCATTGACCAGAAATATGAAGAAAAGCTCATATTAATACCTTTGTGAATTATTTTATACATGGTACATAAAAATGGAGTATTGTTTAAAGATTTTATTGCAGCTTCTGATCATTTTATTCCTATTATGTGTAAAGTCATGGGCACAGGTGTATAACCTCAGTGTGTCTGTTGAGGAGGGTTTACCTGTAGGAACTATAGTAGGGGACATAAGAGCTGCTTTGCCTCCAGGTGTACAAAGCAGTGGATTCTTCATATCCGAGAGCACAGACTCAGACGTCTTCCGTGATCTGAAAATAGATACGGAGACAGGAATCATTTCTACATCTGCAGTTCTGGACCGGGAGCGCAGAGACAGATATGAATTTTCCACTACATGTTTGACAAGACAGGTGATTAGGGTTCAAGTGGCGGTCAAAGACGTGAATGATCACGCACCTGAGTTTCCTGAAGGAATTGTGATGCTAAACATGTCTGAATGGACTCCAGCTGGGACAACATTCCACCTGGATGCTGCAGGAGATCAAGATGAAGGCAGGTTTGGTGTTCAAGGTTACAGAATTTTGGAAAGTAGCACAGAGGGAGTTTTCAAACTGGACGGCCAGAGTATCGATTTGGTTGTTGTGAAAGAGCTGGATAGGGAAACTGTGGATTTCTATAATCTGACCATTGAGGCTTTTGATGGTGGGGTACCACCAAAAATCGGGCACTTACAAGTTAACGTTAATGTTTTGGATGAGAACGACAACCACCCTATGTTCAATCAGACTGACTATCAAGCTTTTATTTGGGAAAACACCCCTGTTTTAACACCTGTGTGCCAGGTAAACGCTCGTGATCCGGATCTTGACTCTAACGGCCTCGTCGCCTATGAGATCAACCGACTCCAGAGCAACTTGGATGAGTTTTTCATCATTGACAAAAATACAGGTATCATTTGTGTGAATAAGATTCTGGACTATGAAACCAGGTCATCTTTTGAGCTGGTTGTGACGGCGCAGGATCACGGATCTCCTCCGAAATCCAGCAGCACGTTTGTAGAAATAAGGATTCTGGATGTCAACGATAACAGCCCAAATATTAGTATTGTGTTTTTGAGCGAAAGTGGAGATCCGGAGGTTTCTGAAGGTGCTGGTTATGGAGATTACGTGGCCAAAATTGGCATTTCAGACCCAGATTTGGGAGAACCGAACAAAGTCAGCGTGTTTCTTGAAGGCGGAGAGGGGAAATTCAGCTTAAAGTCTGTAGATGAGTTTTTGTACGCTTTATGCGTGGATGGCACGCTTGACAGGGAGGAGAAGGATCAATACAAGCTCACCATCATCGCCTCGGACTTCGGTTCTCCTCCTTTGAGAAGTGAGAGGACGTTTGTTCTAAGAATTTCTGATGTGAACGATAATGCACCGGTTTTTGAACAAAAAATCTACCAATCAAACGTTTTCGAGGACACTCCTGAAGGAAGCTCTGTTATACAGGTCAAGGCCCATGATGACGATGAGGATTCTGGGATATTATACTCGATTTTACAGTCGGATCAAAGTTTTCTGGTGAATATTGACCCCCTGACTGGTATCATCAGCACTGCTGCAGGTTTGGACCGAGAGCGAGAGTCAGATCTGGTATTTTTGGTGGTGGCAGTGGACTCTGGGTTTCCTCCTTTAACCTCCACAGCTACTGTCAGCATCTGCGTAGAGGATGTCAATGATAACGGACCTGTATTCCAACAGCAGATCTACAACACCACCATTCAGGAACATCAAGCCATCGGAAGCTGCTTTATCCAGGTAAATATATCTTACCTGCGTGTTTCAAGACAAACATTTGTTCTCTTGAGAAAGTGACTACCACTTTTCAGACATTATTTGGGTTCTATAAGTGTACACAGTGTTCAAGACCCCAACAACGCTGCTGAACCTGATACACTCAGATCAACACCACACACACTACCCATGTTAGTGTCACTGCTGCAAACACACACACACACACACACACACACACACACACACACAGAAAGCAATTCTTTATGAATTAGGAGACAGCGCTAACTGACAGTGAAAGACAGAGTGTTTACTCTTCTCAGTACAAAGAATGCAGTGTTATTGCAAGGTGGGGTGTGTGTGTGTGTGTGTGTGTGTGTGTGAATGACTGACTTGAATCCTGGCACTGCCTTTCTGGAGCAAACAGCAAAACAGTGGCAGAATAATCACACCACACCATGTTTCTACCAATATAGACATCTGTACAACACTGTATGTATATGTATGTTTAAAAAAATATGTATATGTATATATGTGTAAAAAAAAAAAAGTGAAAGAACCCCAGTCAAGTCATTTTAGTTATTTGTTATTATATTTCAAATTATTTATTATTATCTTATTACTCCAAATAATATAATAATATTTCTTACATGCTGAATACCTTCTAAATATTAAAAAATATTACTACTTGTTATTATCTTATTACTTCAAATAGTATTATAATAATTACTGTATGATGCATGCCCTCTGAATATTATTAATATTATTATTCTTTATTATATTATTACCTGAAACAATAATATTTTTAGTGGTTTTATTTGGAAACTTTAATAATAAAGTAGTAAGTAGACTAAATTATAGTTCCAATAATTACTTCCTTTTTTGCTAACTGTGAGAATTAAACATCTCCAAAATATTTCACATCACTGAAGCACTTTCTTCTGTCCAGCTCTGTTTAAAGTATCGGTTTCACACGTTTTGTGATTGCAGTAGTGTAGCTTTTAGACTTTGACCAAAGGTTTCATACACACGGTCACCCACACAGGCCATAAAATCCAGTATACTACATTTATTGCAGGAAAAGATTGATCAAACACTGCCGAACACAGGGCTATACGACATGAAAGATAGTGAAGTGGGAAAGACAAGCAGCCATAAACTGTTCGTGACAAATGAGAAGACGTCATCATAGCTTTATTAAACTTTAAGGCAAGGTTATAATAATGTTTTATATCTGTATTATTATTATTATTATTATTATTATTATTATTATTATTCAGTGTGGCTTCAAGAAGTCAAATTCATGTTTGTGCCCTGTAATCCTGTAATAGGTAAAGCAGTGGTTCCCAACCTTTTTTCCTTGGGGCCCCCCCACATATATATATGACAATCTGAGCCCCCCTAACCCTCATATGTGTATATATACAGTATATATATATATATAAATGCTACTCGTACATGTACACGTATACAGTAATTAGTTAATATAAATAAATAGTTAATAAATAATTTCAAGTTTTAATGACATTTTTGACATGAATACACAGAACATTTTCTTCTCTCTACTTTCAGGTTATTTACTGTAAAAGAGAATCGTTAATAATATTTTATATAAGAGATAATTGTTTTTTGACTGCCTTATTGTAAGCACATGATTTTTTAAAAAAATCATATCAGCTCCCGCGACCCTCCTGTGAACTCTGGGGACCCCAGGTTGGGAACCACTGCGGTAAAGAATACAATGCTTGGAGGTGTGCTGTTGTAGAAGAATAATCAGTGACGCTGATTATTTTCCAATAACACATCTTGAAATGTTTTACTCTTGTTACACCGCAGCAATTTGTCAACGATTACATTTTAAAAAAAGTTAATGATGTCCTTCCACAAAACAAGATCTCATGTTCCTTCACCAGCCTCTCTTTTTTTCTCTCTCTGGAAGTTGAAAAGAGGAAGAGGAAAAAAAAAAACTTAGCTTGTCATTATTACCAAGAAACTGGAAAGCAGTTTCCTGTTTCCTGACAACTCACTGACACTGGAGGCTCCTTCCATAAATGTTAAATAAATGTCTCCTCACAGAAAGCTGTGCAATGTCAATGATTATATGCTTTTCTTTGTTAAATAGCAACATGTGCTGTTACCATAGAAACAATAACATATTAGAATGAGCCCATTAATATAAACCTGTGATCGAATTACAGCTCGTGCTCCTGTCAGAGAGAAGAGAGAAAATTAGTCAATAACTTCTGACCAATCAGAACTGTCTCATATTTTATTTCTCAAATGACTAGATTTTGTCATTTTCTATAGAAACAGGAGAAAGCAGTAAAGACAGTAACAGGATATTCAGACGGAGTTTACTTTTATACATGGATTGTCCTCATAGTTGTCTCTATTTTAAATAGTAAAAATGCATTAATGTTCTCTTGATTGATAAAGTTGTTGTTGTGTAGGTAACTGCTGAGGATGCTGATGGTGGCGAGTTCGGAACGGTGCGTTACAATTTTTCTGATGCGTTTATCACTGAATACACACACAAACTGTTTTACATCAACCCCATTACTGGAGAGATCTGTGTGTCTGATGACATCGATCGTGATGCAGGCCTGGTGAACTTTGACCTTTTGGTAAAAGCTGAAGACCAAGTGAGTATGTTCTTTTCATAATATTGTAATAATGATCTGAATAAGGCAGTGTAGATAGACATCATTAATATTTTTTAAGTGACCTTGATAAAGTGATCGACACTGTTTAAACTCATTTCATTTCTTTTTATCATTTTTCTCTCTTCCTCTTCAGGGAGGCCTCAGCTCACAGATGTATCTTCACATCGATGTAGAGGATGTGAATGATAATGCTCCTGTATTTAATCCAGAGAAGTATATCATAAATTTAAGTAGAAACACTCAACCAGGAGCTGAAATCCTCACTGTCTTTGCCACTGACCGAGACTTGGATAACTATGGACGAATCTCATATGAGCTTCTCCCCGGAGACCACGCCTCTTTTTTCTCTGTGAATGAATCATCAGGTGAAATGGATGAAATCGACATTTATATTTAAGTTCAGAGACTGAAATCCATGATGTGAAAAAAAATTTTTTGGCTTAGTCAATACTGTTTTGCCTACTACGTTTAAATCTCTGGAAAAACACGCTTATTTTGTGTGTGTGTGTGTGTGTGTGTGGTCTGCAGGTACACTCTCTATCACCTCCACTCTCTCTGAGCTGGGCACCAGCAGTGTGCGACTCACTGTCTCCGCCTATGATGGAGTGGGTGTGGCCTCTCCGAGACCTGCTGACATCATTATCAACATTCTGAATTCTGACCACGCCCCTGTGCTCTTCCAAAAAGCCCACTACAGCTTCTCGGTGTCTGAGGATTCTCCTCCTGGCACCTCGGTGGGGAAGGTGCAGGTCGTAAAAGGTCACGGTGAGTTTTCGTTCACTGCGTGTCATAAAAGAATTATTTCTGCTGATTTAGTGTCATTGCAGCCAAAGATAAAGTTCTGGCATTGTCAGAAAATTTTGATCAAAATCTCAAAGGGTGAATGCTGCTCATCTAAAAGCCACTAAAAGGAGGTCAGCATGGCGAAATTTGAATGAAACATGCAAATGAACAGAAAAAAAAAACTCTCCCTGGTCAACCACAGCCACACTAGCCAGTCGCAGGGCTCTATGAGCTCATGTATGTGGAAGAGGGCAGACAGCGCTAGCAGTTAGAAGAGATGCAGTGGCTTCACAGGGAGCTAGGGAATTGGTTGGGAATTGGCAAATGACCAAATTGGGAAGAAAATGAGGAAAATTGTCCATTGTCCAATGTAGCACATCATCTGCATATTACATGAAAAGGTACAGCCTTGTAACAGTTGTTAAGTGTGAACACACTACTTGCAGTAAACATATGCGATTTGAGACACAGCCAACAAGAACTTTGGAGAGTATATGTTTTTTGTTAACAGATATTAATGCACTGATAAAGGTGTTATCCCTTGCAGATTTGGTGGATGCTCATGTGTATAGAATCTCCGCTGGTGACCCTGAGGGATTTTTCTCTCTGGATTCCCAGTCTGGTGTGATTTACACCAACATTTCCCTGGATCATGAGTCCCTACCAAGTGCACTTCTCACTGTTCAGGCTCACACTGGCACTTCACCCATTTACAGCACCACTCACGTCCACATAATCATCACTGACATCAACGACAACCCACCTGTCTTCCCCATGACCTTCGATCTCATCACAGTGTCCCAGAAAGCTCTTCCTGGGACGATGCTCTATGTAGCACACGCTCATGACAACGATAGTGGCGCTAATGGACAGATTCGCTACTTTCTGCGTCCAGAGAGCCAGTTATTCACCATTCATCCTCATTTTGGGACTCTAACGCTAAAGAGCAGCATTACAAAAGACACTCCACAGAGATATGAGCTCAACGTGGTGGCCGAGGATGAAGGAAAGCCATCTTTAAGCTCCTCAATGAGCCTTACGGTGGAGCTTGACTGTTCAGCAAACATGAAGGACGTACTAGCCTTCGAGACACTAATCTACCAAGTCGAGATTGGAGAAAATGCCCAAAGTGGCACTCGTGTCATCCAAGTGCGTGCCCATGGGATCAAATCACAGCCTGGATCACGTTTACCCAGAATCCTCAGCTACTCTATGGAGCCTCTGTCCACAATGTTGCCGTTCCTTATCCAGCCTGATAGCGGCTGGATCTTTGTGGCTCACAGTCTTGATTACGAGTCGGAGAGGATGTACAGATTTCACATTCTTGCCACAGCTCAAGATGATGAAGAAGTGAGCACTTCAGCCACCGTAATCATCTCAGTGCAGGATGAAAACGATAACACTCCAGTTTTCAGTAGAGACAGATATTTTTTCAGCATCCCAGAGAGTGTGAACCCGCACGGCCTGATGGGAAAGTTGAACGCTACAGATAGAGACTCGGGGAAAAATGGACAGCTGTCCTACATCCTGCTGTCTGACACCAAACACTTCCGCATCAACTCTAAAACCGGTAAGACTGCAGGATTCATCCTTTAATAAATTGTTTGAGCTTTACCCAAGGGCAGCCGTTTTTATTTTTAATCATTAATAAACATTTTTTTTTTTATTAAAAAGACTAGCGCTGTTAGTCTTTAGGAAATTGTTTGAACTATTTATTTTATTTTTTACAGAAAGGCAATCAGCATTTTTGTAGCCTTTAACAAACTTTGAGCACAAACTATACACACTGTTTAACCCTCTTAACCATTTTAATACTTAAACATCACTTTGTTTTAGCACTGATAACCATATTAGCCTCAAATACGTGTATGCTCCATTTTGTCTGTCTTACTAACTTAAATAAAAGTAAAAAAAAAAAAAAGATTAAAAAGTAGCAGATTGCTGTGGTGTAAGAGACATAAAGCACATGTTGCTATAGGAAAATAATCACATCATTAATTAATTCCCTATAACTGCACACCCCCATTGTATTTTATTCCTTACTTAATAAACTGTTTGAGAACATTTTAGCATTAAATGGCCAATGAATCACCATCTACTGATAAGTTTTAACATATTTATTCCCCAGATGGGCATGTTTAGCCTTTAATAACTAGAACATATTTTATATATTTTTTTATATTGTATTATATTCAGTACTTTTAGCATTTAATTTACACTTCCTTAGCACATTTCGACCTTTTATAGCATGTTTATATCCCATAATAACCATATACAACATATTAGCCACATATGGCCATTTGTAGTCTTTATTAAGCAAATTTTTTTGAACACTCTTTATCCCAAGGACAGCCAATGTTACCCTTTATTAAACTACTGGAGAATGTTTTTAGCCATGGATGACCATTTGTAGCCTTATATAAACTGTTTTGAACAGGTTTTTATATGCAGATGGTCATGTATATCATTTTTAGTCTTTGGGCTTGTTTTTCCTAGACACAGGTGGCTCTTTTAAGTTTTCTGTAAGAGTTTAAGCATGATGTAGTTCCTTAAATTCATTTGCCATCAGTGTACACTGACGTGTATATATTTTAAATATGTTTTTGTAATGAATGTGCTCAGTATGCTGTTTAGGACTCTCGGGTTGGGCATTAGATGATATTCATTCCAGTCCTGTGGTATTTTCTTGCTTTTGGCAGGAGAGCTGATTAACTGGGAGGCTCTGGATCGGGAGCATCAACCTCAGCACACTCTGAGAGTACTGGTGACTGATCACGGTCATCCTCGCCTCAACTCCACCACAACGGTCCACGTAACCGTGACCGATATCAATGACAATCCACCTCAGTTCACACACCAGGAGCTCAATGTGCAGGTTCAAAATATTTAATTCACTTTAGCTCATGCATGAAATCAAGTTTTCAGCAGAAGTAGAATCTGAATCCTTTTAGCTGCCAAATGTAATACATTTAATAATTTTCCAGAACATTATTCATACATCTTCATTATATGACTAGACCAAAAGTAGTGTAGCAGGATGAGTGTAACACAACAGTAAAGAAAGAAGGTATTTTGTCTGTTACCTGGTGTGAACATGTGTGAACATCTTACACATCATAATATATCAAGTCATACAATATGAATATTAAACACACAATATTTGTATTCAGTATATAGAATAGTTCAGGGGTGTCCAGTCCTATCTGCGAAATGTAGGGTAGTAATATTGATGATAAAAATGTGTTGATTTTTAATAGATATGTGATGATCTCCCTGACCGTTCAGTGATAATGAGCATGTTTGCTAAGGACCTGGATGCAGGAGAAAATGGGACAGTCACATTCTCTCTAAGAAAAGGTAAACCTAGCATACATGTACATATGTGTCTTAGATATTGGTGTTTATTGGTGTTTATTAACAACACTCACATATTCAGGGCCATATTCAAAGTTGTGCACGCAGTGAGAATTTAATACAGAAATCTCACACGTCAGTATTCACATCTCAGACATAACTATTGACTGAAGGAGTTGTAGGAGTTGTGCATGCAGGTTATTGACAGTTTCATGTAACCACATTATATCACACTTTATATTGTGGGCTGTAAGCACACCAAAAAATTAAGGCCAATATTAAATACATAAATATGACACTATCAATTAATTAATAGTATTGTCTCTTTGAAGTCAACAAGGAGGACAGCATTAGAAACATTGCTTATCTCGAGGAACAGATATTTTATGGATAAAGTTATGAACTACACTTACTTAAAGTGAGCTGTAAATGTAGCACATGACTGTTTAGTTAGCTTATCTTTTTTCTTCTAAATATTTTCTTTATAGAATAGCGCACCGAGTTAACAAAACCATTGCCGTTATTTTTTTTAATTTGACAAATCAACATAGCAAATTAAAAGTGTACTAAAACCCTACATCCGTTGCACATATAATTTAGTATCTTGTGGCACATTAAATTGTGTGGATGGATTAAGTGTTGGAGCACGATATAAAAATAAAATGGAAAAATAATAGGATGTGCTGGATCAAGTGCTATTTTATAAACTGTCAAAAATCGATGGTGGAGACCGTTTTGTTAAATCTCGTAAACTTAATCTTGTCTTGTTTTTCCTATAGATGAAGGAAAGGGTCATTTTGAGATTGACAGTCAGAGTGGAGAAATCAAAGTTATGGCAAGATTTGACCAAAACCACCAGATGAACTACACCATCGGGGTGGTTGCTACAGACAACGGTGCTGCCCCTGTAGAGCAGATAGCACTTGTACACATACAGGTGACACTTCAGGGTTCACATCAATATCTAAATAATTACTTTTAATACTGTTAATAATTACTCATAAAAATAACATTTTTAACGATATTTAATTTCAGGTACACACTTGTACTCAGGTGCAAGGATATAAAGTGGGCAGTCGTGATTTTTTGGGTCTCCGACGTTTAATTGTCAGAGAGGATGCCAGCGTGGGATCTCTGATCGGCTCACTTGGAATTTCCAGGGGAGCTAGTCAGCTGTTGCGCTCCACTGTCGCTAATGGAGAGGGGAGATTGCACTTTACTACTGATGCAGCGAATGGCAATATTTATATAGCGAAGCCTTTAGATTATGAGACTAATCAGCAGTACTGTTTCGAAGTTCATCCCAATTTTAACGCCACTATTTTAGTGGCTGTCAGCGTCGATGATGTTAATGACCATGCCCCCAGTTTCCCTGGCAACAACAGCATTGTGGTGTTCGGTGTTCAGGAAGATGTTGCCGTAGGAACCGTAGTGTATGTCTTTAAAGCAGTTGACGGTGATGCGACTCTTCGTAACAGTGCTATTCGTTACACGATGACCTTTGACCCAACCCTTACTATGGAAAAGCTGCCGTTCAGGATTGACCCTGATACTGGGGTTGTCTCAACAGCTTTGCCGTTGGATCGTGAGCGCAATCAAAGTTTTGCCTTCATTGTCACCGCTAGCGACAGCAGACACTTTGACTCTGTGATGGCACAAGTGTTCCTATTGGACGTCAACGACAACATCCCCGCCTTTGTTTCAAATGAAACGGTTCACATAGCAGAGGACACAGAGGTCAGGAGTCTTCTACATCATTTCCTGGCGAGAGATGAAGATGAAGGCGAGAACAGTCACATGACCTTCAGTCTGATCTCTGGAAATGAAGCTGGAATGTTTCGTTTGGAGAGATCAGGTAAAATCCTGTGGTGTGGTATGTGGTATAAAGTCAGAGAAAATAATTGATAAGAATGTTTTACTCTTGTTCATATACATGTAGCATGTGTTCATTAATAGACTAAGCCTGTGTCCCAAATGATGCCCTACTCCCTATTCCCTAGAAACCCTTAAGTGCATCATGGGTATTTTGTACCCATTAGTATACATTATTCAGGCATAAAACTGTTGCAGTGCATTGTGGGATTTAATCGGCATGCTGGATTTTTAAAAAAATCTTTTCAATATGCCTTCTGGCAATGATACACAATGAAAAAACTACCAAAAGGGTGCACTAAATAGGGTGCACTATAAAGTGGTTTGGTTTAGGACGTAAATAAATAACAAAGTGTGCAAAACTAACCAGAGCAGAGTTTCTTATTGAACATCATTGCTGGCTTTTGTTTTCTTATTAGCAGCAGAAGATGCAGTATATATATTTTTTAATTAAATTGTTACAAATTTTATATGCAATAATTAATGAATAGTTAGACTCATTAAGTAAATAATTTTTACTTAATGAGTAAAGTAAGTGCAACATCATGCACTATCTCCTAAATCTGGTTTTGACAGGTTTGGTGATAATCAGCATGCTTGCCATCTTTTTAAAAAATTTCTTTCAAGGTCTCTTGTATTTGAACTCCTCGCTGGACTATGAATCCCAGCATGCCTTTGGGCTCACAGTGCAGGTCTCAGATGGTGGGACACCGTCTCTGTCCTCCACTCAGACTCTGACCGTGCTGCTGATGGATGTGAATGACGAGACGCCGCTGTTTGAACAGAACCTTTACAGAGCCAGCGTGATGGAGAACAGAGAGCCAGGAGAAGCAGTGATTACAGTGAGAGCATTGGACTTGGACTCAGGTACAATGCGGGAGGAAAGAAACATGATGGATGCATGAATGGTTTGGAAAGGTGGATAAATAGCAGTTCATGTACAACTTTATATGTATGTTCTCTTCCTCCCAGGTGAGAATGCTAATATAAGCTACAGCCTCTTGCCTGGTGCTGGTTATGAGTTTTTCACCATCGACTCACACGCTGGTCTTATTAGCACTTCCACAAAGCTGGACAGGGAACTGCAGCACAGCTTCACTCTCAGAGGTGAGATATTCTGGATCATTAGAGCTTTGAGGATTAACCACCATGATGTCCATGTTAAAATTCCAGTCCCACTGTTTAATATTAACATTACAAACCATCTTAGAAGTAAGACAGTTTATTGCAGCTCTGTAAGCAATTACACTGCAAAAAATAAATATTAGTGTAAATGTTTAATCTCTGCAAATTCATATAATATGTGTATCTGCCATTCATTCTTTACCTAGACAAATATATAATACTAAGGATGCAGTTTTTGCATGGAACTATCTATTGCCTTCGTTTCTAAAAGTAGAGTCGTTCTACTTTAACTGATCATTGGGCTCGTCTCATGGCCTAACACTGCATCTGATTGACTGATCTGCAGTTCAGGCAGAGGATGCCGGGATTCCTGCTCTCTCCAGCACAACTACAGTCGTCTGCTCGGTGCTCGACGACAACGATAATCCTCCTGAATTCTCCCAGTCGTTCCTCCACATCGTTATACCGGAGAATCTCCCTCCAGGGGTCATTCACACCACTGTGACCTTTGACCCTGACAATGGGATCAATGGAACGGTGACCTACTCTATAGAGAGTGAGTAAACTATGTTTATGAAAGGAGTTAAATGTTTGTGCATTTTCTTGAAGGATAGTTGACCAAGCTGATGTTAGAATGTTTCTCCAGTCATCTGATTAAATTATAGTAATGTAATGTTAGTTTTAAGTCTGACAGTTTACCTATATCTAAACACAAGATTTTGAAACAAAGTAGGATTGAAAATCCCCCTGCACAGGAACATTTAACGCTGTCACACTACTACACACTACTTTTTGGTACGTGGAGCAGATATGACACCATGCTTGGAAAAATATAGCTGTGTATATAAAATAAATATTTAAATCACCTTAATTACTAAGCTTACAACCTTCAGTTGTATCTGTTTCCATTCTTTAAATGTCTGTTCTATTTGTCTCCTGTTGTAATTAGATACTTTTGGAGATTTCGTTATCGACTCAGAGACTGGAGCTGTCAGCACTACAAACTCTCTGGATAGAGAGAAACGTTCTAATTACACACTCATCATTAAGGCTGCTGATCAGGGCTCCGCTCCTCTCACCTCCACTGCCACTCTTTCTATAAATCTCTTAGACGAGAATGACAACAATCCCACTTTTGACCAAACTACGTACCGCGCCATCGTTAGCGAAGACCTTCCTCTTGGAAGTGAGATTCTCCGTCTTAATGCTCGAGACCCAGATGAGGGTCCAAATGCCGAAATTATCTTCTCCTTGATTGAGGAAACATCCGGGACATTTTCTGTGGACTCCTCTACAGGAGCCGTACGTTTAACAAAGCCTCTGGACCGAGAAATTCAATCACAGTACAATCTCCGTGCTGTAGCGACAGATGGCTGTAGTCAGGGTCCGCGTAGTTCTGTCATAACCGTTAGTATTCAGGTGGAGGATGTTAATGATAACATGCCTCACTGCATTAACGACCCAATAAGGGCATCAGTTAATGCAGGAAATAACCAAACTGTCACCATGGTGACAGCACATGATCCAGATCAAGGTGAAAACGGAACGGTGGTGTTCAGGTTAATGGAGGAAGACGAGCTATTTCAGATTGACCAATCAACCGGAGAGGTCCGGATGAAATCCCCCATGACAGCCAGTGCATCAGGGACAAAGACGTTGAAGATTTGGGCTGTAGATAAAGGCTCGCCTGCTCTCACCTCCACGTGCCTTGTGATAATTACCCTCAACGGAGATGAGCCTCTGCTGCAGTTTACTGAGAAACACTACGAAGTGAGCTTACCTGAGAACAGTGAAACAGGTACTGAATTATTTATTCAGTAGTTTGTCACTGAAATCATTAAAAATGTTAATAAACTGATTGTAATTAAATCTTGAATTTCATTATACAGTACATACAGTATGTGCTTGGATATACTGACAATATGAAGGCCTGCCTATCTATATGTCTCTCCTTGAGATATTTCTGGAAATTTCTAGATCCTTGGGTTAATTTAAAAAAGTATTTTTAGTATTATAATAGTTTATCATATTTTTTGTCGTAAAGGCTCCAGGGTGGGAAATGTTGTAGCTCATGATCAGAGTGCTACAGAAGACACAGTGAAGTACAGTATTTTTAGCGGCAATGAGAACGGAGCGTTCAGCATCGATTCTAACACAGGTGAGACTGAAAACTTTAATGCTTGTGTAACTATCCTTGTTCTACCTTTAGTCAACTAACATAAATCTAATAAATTCTTGGAAATTATGTGTATTTTTTTAAAAATAAATGATCCTAAAGGTAATACTACATATAGCGATATATCAGTTTTCAGCAGGCTCTTATTGGAGTAGCTCATTGTCTGTGGCAGAATCACAAAAATGTGAAACAACCTCACTGTATGTTGTAGGGGCTTAAAAAAGATTGCTGTGTAAAGATGAGTTGAAGATGGCAGATTTGACGTAGTTGATATATTTGTAGTATTCAAATGAATGAACAGATAAACATTTCAAGGTGATTAAAAATTCAACTACAGTTTTTTAAAAAAAACATTTGATAGCCGTAATCTACTTCATGAATAATCTTTTATCTACTCTACAGATATAGATGATACGTGGATGATACTAAAACCCCATCACACTTTTGTTCAGTTCCCTAAGATGACTTTTGACTTCTGTTTTTGTCTAGTGACAAAACATATTTTTTAATAATGAACTTTCTCTTATCCTCCCAAAGGTGATATAATAGTTAGAGATCAGCTCCTGCTGGACTTTGAGAGGGAGCGTGAAGTTCATCTGGTGGTTTTGGCAGAAAATGGCCGCCATTCAGGCCATGCCAGAGTGACTGTCACTCTACAGGATGTAAACGACAATGCTCCAGTGTTTAAACAAACATACTACAGAACTGCCGTCTGGGAGGGACAGATTCCTAACACTTACGTCATGCAGGTACGTGTGTTCGGCTTCTTGTTGTTAAGTGATGAAGAATATTTTTTGAAGAGCATATACCACACAGTTTATGGCTATATCCCAAATGCTACTGCACGAATCGAGAACATAATCCATAGATACTGAGACGCCTTGCTGTGCATTGTAATGAATTTAACTACTTTGAATTTAACTACTTTTTCTCAGGTGTTAGCAGTGGATGCTGACAGTGGTATGAATGGGCAGATAGAATACTCCATAGTGGATGGAAATCAAAACAATGCCTTCATGATCGACTCCATACGTGGGATTCTTGCCACCAGTGCAGTCCTTGACCGAGAAATCATCTCCTCTTACAAGTACGCTCAAGAATTACACAATTACATAATTACATAAAGGGACATACTGCATGTTTTGGTTTGTATGAGCTGTATGGGTCATAGTTGTGCTGTTTGGGTTTGAATCTCATTAAGGTTATTTAGAGGTTTTTGTCTGCAAACTAAATTTAACAAAATTTGTATTGATACCAGACAAATACATGGTTTTTGCAGAGGTTTGTATGGAATTTAAAATAATCTATTTCTAGAGCTGGACTATGGAAATGAAAGGTTTTGGACAAAGTATGGATATTGTTTTGTTAAAGTAATGTAGACTCAAGACACCAAGGTTCTGGAGAAATTCCGCTTTAATGCCAAACATATCCTGTTCATGGTGGTTTATTATCATACAGATATAACTATAGCAAGACAACTGAACATAGACAAATCTGAAACCCAAAATATGAGCCCCGATATATGAATATTCCTTATATTCTTTTAGTAAATGTCTTTTTCTTTGATATATATATATATATGTTTTTCTCTTTTTTGAATAACTGACAGGTTGATTGTTGAGGCTAAAGACAGAGGAAATCCTGCTCTGACGGAAACATGCATTATTCAGGTTCAGGTTGTGGATGTTAACGACAACAGACCAGTGATACCAGCAATGGAACCTCTATTGGTCCCTGAGAGTAAGATATCAATCAGATATCAGAAGACGTAAAACACACAATTAAGACAATTAAAGTTTTAAGTGTCTAAAACATTTTGTATTGCTATATGGATAAGCCTAATGCTTTAAATGAATTCTCTTCTATTCTTTTGATTGATTTAGATTATCCACCTGGCCATATTGTCACCCAAGTAATGGCTGCTGATGTCGATCTTGGTTCTTCAATCACCTACAGTTTAGCCCAAATGGAGGAGGCAAATGGGAGCTTTGCCATTGACTCCTATTCTGGAATAATCACATCTCTAAAGAGCCTGGATTATGAGGAGCAAATCTTACATATACTGACAATAGTAGCATCAGATTCAGTACATCAGACTGAGGCACAGATAACTGTTAAAGTTTTGGATGTAAATGATAACGCACCAGTGTTCTCTCAGGAGTTTTACCAGGTTGGTCAGATATTTAATATCATGTACTTATCTGATATTGTAAGCTATTGTGCAGGGTTAGAGGTAGTTCTTAGTACTGTCTTTTTTCCTTTTATATTTTGTGTATTGTAACTGTATGCTAAATTTCAGTCTTGTAATATACATTAGACAGTATAAATACACTTTAAATGCCTTTAGTAGATTTATCTTGTCTTTATTTGTCTTGCAGGTAGTGTTGCCAGAACTGACACCTGCAGATGTGTTTGTGGTGACTGTATCAGCTACAGACAGAGACTCGAGTTTGAATGGCAAGATTTCCTACAGGCTTCTCTCCTCCACAAAGAGTGGCTTCTATATCAATAATGAAAATGGTAATATTTGTGTAAAGTTCATGCTTACGCTGAATTCATACAGTGCCGCAGCTGCGTAGTGGGAGCATCACATTGCAACCATTGAATCCACACTGCAAGCTTTCCACACACACTACCAGCATGACAGTGTGCTCCATGTTTATCAGGAAAGCTAATGCCCAATTCTAAAACGAATTATAGCTGATGGGGACAGCTTAGGTTTGGCCAGCTGTTATTTCAACACAGCTCAATAAAAACAGACAGTGAATAAACTGTATGCACCTTCCATGAGTATCACTGTCGAACAAACAATTTACCATGTAACTATAGGTTGCACAGTCATAACATATATATAGAATATGATTGTAAAACATATAGAAAATGTGACTGTGTGATTTAATTGGATTTCTATAAAGTTAAATTTATAAATGTAAAAGGTGACGTGTAAAAGGACAGTGTGAGGCTTGTGTTTCTAACACCTCTGGTACGGATTAAAACACTTTGCTTTTAATAAACTATTATGAAAGGCCAGTTCTTAAATTAATTGTAATAAACTCTAATTGTTACATAATTGCTTTATGTAATATGCGTCAAAAAAATCTTCAGAAATGCACCTGCTATGGCCTTTAGGCTGTAAATACTAAAAAAAAATCTTTTAAAAAAAGTTATGGTTAGATGAAGGATGGTGAACTGTCAACAAAGTGTTTAACGTGGCCAACAAAGTGTTTAACATGTTTAACCAAATCTTAAACATTCTCTCTTAACATCATAAGCTCGCATCATATATTTGATAATAATTTAATTAAAGCCTTTTTTTTTTTTTTTTTTGCCCTGTGACTCACATTTTGATGATTACAATGAACTAACTGAGCATCACATTTCCAGAATCTTTCATTAATTTTCACTGATTATTTGTAATTTCAAATGACAGCTCCAGGTGTTTAAAAAAGCATATATTTTACTTAACGCCTTTTCTATACCCAGGTTCTATATATACCAACAAGCCTCTGAAGTATGTCGCTGGCAGCAACATCCTTCGGCTTCTGGTGGAAGCTCGGGATGGAGGCGATCCTAGTCTTTCTAGTGTCACATCTGTAGGTATAGAGGTGCTGGACTCCAATGACCATGCACCTTTTTTCCAGCACAACACATATCAGGTGAGTGTGTGTGAGGACACACCTGTTGGAAGTGTACTCCTTACCCTGCTGGCTCAGGACCAGGATTATTCTGAGGAAAACACCCACATAGATTATACCATTACTGGGGGAAATGAGGAGAGATGTTTCTGCATCGAAGCCGGTGCAGTGCCTACAGAGTTCCAGAAAAGTACTGTGGGTTATTTAGTGCTGTGTGACACTCTGGACAGAGAAACCACAGAGACATACTCATTGACTGTTACTGTGATGGATAGAGGAGTGCCTCGGCTAAACAGCTCAACGATAGTCTCAGTCACGGTACTTGATATCAATGACAATGAACCAGTTTTTAGCAGCTTGGAATACTACGTGCAGATCAGTGAGAACAACCAGTTAAATGCTTTCCTGGTCTTGGTGTCTGCTCAAGATCCAGACCATGGACTAAATGGCACTGTAAGGTATGACATCATCTCTGGTAACAGTAAAGGTTTGTTCCGATTGAATTATCAAACAGGTACTCTGGAAGCCAATGGCACCCTGGATTATGAAGACGAAACTAAACACATCTTAACTGTCCAAGCATCAGATGGTGGTGGTACAGACAACAAGAAGGTGTCCTTTGCAGTGATATTCATCACAGTGCTTGATGAGAATGACCATTTGCCCTTCTTTAGGTTCCCTACCATCAATTGTTCAGTAGCAGAAAACCTACCTGCTTTTACTCCAGTATGCATAGTCCATGCTATTGATCAGGATGCAGGGAGTTTTGGCTTGCTTACCTACTCCATCCTGACCTCCTGTTTCATGGACTATGGCAGTGGAAACCAAGATGCGAATGAGGCCTTCACCATTGACCCTCTCACTGGAGAAATCCATACCAGACATATATTTGACTATGAGAGAACAAGTGAATACTGTTTTGTGGTAGAAGCCACAGATAAAGGAGATCAAGCTGCTACGGTGAGGGTTCAGGTGGACATCGAAGGTGTGGACGAGTTTAGTCCAATGTTTACCCAGAAGCTGTACTATTTCACTCTGCCAGATAACGCCATAGTGGGCCAAAGCATTGGTCATGTGACAGCCATGGATTACGATAGGGGTCTGGATGGCATCGTGGAGTATAATTTAGCGAAGCCATCACACTTTTTCAATGTCAACAAAAACACTGGCAGTATCTACATCTCAAACCCAGTGTATCAAAGAAGAGGTAACATAGCCACGAGTGAGGCTGTTGAAGACTTCTTGATTCTGGCAAGTAGTCCAAAGCTTGATTCCAGGTCAACGACTTGCCGTGTTGTCGTGAATATTTCCAATTCAGCAGAAGCTCTAACCAGTGTTGCTGTTCGTATCCAGACTGTCAGCCTTAGTGTTTCATTAGCAGTGTTCTTCTTGCTCTTTATAAGTATAATTGCTCTTATATTCAGGTACAGAACTAAAAAGAATGAGCTTAAGAAGACTGTTTTATTAGCTGCTGATATCAAGCGTGGACCTATAACATATGACGATACCCATGGGCTAAGTCAAGACATGCGAGGAAAGAGTGACCCATTCAGGAACTCTGGCTCAAGTGGAAGAGGTTCTGCGGAAGGTGAAACTGCTGAAGATGTAATGATGATAAGTGAGTACCTGCAGCCTGATGCAGTCATGACTGAACCAGAATTGGGGCTCCCTCTTGACTCAGACCAGATTTCCTGCAATTCGGTTGACATGTATCTAGGAAAACGCCAAATGGTGGGAATACCCAGTGTTGAGAGTCTCTATAATTTTAAAGAAGAAGGAGGAGGTGAAGGATTGTTGCCTCACATGGTCAACATGATGGAGATGGATGAGGTCATAAGAAGCTGCATGTCTTTATCTGAGCACCAAAATATCACTACTCTGATTTGCCCAGAGAAGCACCTGAGTGGGAACTATAACTGGGACAAACTTTCAAATTGGAAGCCTTATTTCCAATTCCAGCCAACTATCTTTACCAACAAAAGCATGTTTCCTGAAAAGGAACCTAGGGAAGGTGATATTAACATGGAGCTTCATAGCCTTCTGCACCTGCCTTCCCAGCCAAACCTTCATGCCATACCTTCTAGGATACCACAAAGAATGGAATACTTTGGTAAAAAGCCCTCCAACCCCAAATATAAATATTCATGTTTGGCAAAAAACCCAGGACCAAATAATTTTGTCATGACCTCTGACCTTTCTCCTTCTCCGTCCCTTCTAACTCTGAGGACAACTAATGCTTCTCCTGTGGTCTCAGAAACTGGACTGTGTAGCTTTACCAAAAATGCGTTACAGCCAGTAGATGTCTTGGACGATGCAGAGATATAATTGCAGTATTTGCTGTGCAATGTAATGAATTTAACTACTTTTTAAAAAACATTTTAATTGAATTGAATTAATATAACAGATTTCTGTTATATTGTAGAGAAAATCATTTTAACCTAATACTGGCTTCAGTGTGTAAAATGTAGGAAGATTGTCCCATTCTGTTACCATTAAGCCAGACCCATTTTTTAAGTGATGCCACAGACATAGACTACTGTATCAGAAAGTGTACTTTGTTCTGAATATTGTAAAATTTTAAACCTTGCATCTGTAAGCCTATTAATGGTAATAATGAGGAATATTTCTGTCATGTAGTATTAAAAAAAATTTTTCAGACACTTTGCGTGTCTGAAAACGGCAAAATTTGCAGTTTTATGACTTGCTTCTTCATAGTATAGTCTGTGGCAGATACAGTCATGATGTTACTTGTTTACAGCTCTCACAACGGCCTAGCAACAGTAACAAGAAAACAAAACCAAAAAACCCACAAAATACTCACGTGTGTGACAGAAGAAATAGAATAAGCTGTTGCATTGTCTATCCACTACCAGGCTGTGATTAACTGTGATCAACATTATTAGTTAAGCCAGGACTCCACTGGAGGCTCCTCAGTATGGTCCTGTCCGACCAAATCCAAATGTGCCTAGATTGGCCAAACCAAGAAGTGCCCTGGAGTAATGTCACTTGTTGTTATTGGTTATTCTCTGTTTCAGTGGTTGCGCTGGCTAAATCTGTGTGATATTTGTGGCAGTAAGTCTGACCGCTCCACCATCTCATTGTGGGAAGAGGGACAGCAACAAATCCTTCGTAGCTAGCTGTAAAATAACAATGTTATAGTTATAATAATATAATAATAATATGATTATAGTGAAAGATAACAAGATATTTATTTATTATAAGAATTTATTAAAGAAGCAGCATGCCGTATTGCCAGTTTCATCATGTTGGTTATATTCATCCCATCTTTCAGGAGTCATCACGTCTTTAGGACAGAATTCATGCGTAAATTTTGTGCCTTTCATGACATGATTAGACTTAACAGGCTCATGATATTACACCTAACATCTATTCAAGACAAACAATTAGACATTTGAAGATACCTGCTTTACTGTATAGTGTTGCTATACATACTATACGTTTCTATACATTACATCTAAGCCTGGTCAGTCAAATCGTATGTTGTGAAAAGCACAAACATTACATGACGCTCAATATTTTTAAAAAAGAGGTAAAATAATTTATTGCATATCAATCTTATACAAATAGCGTAGTGGCAGAGGTAGGCTTGATTAAATTCTGTTGGTGCAGAATGTGGCATACAGAGCATTTGAGTGAAATCACATGTTGATAGGAAACATATGCAATTTTGTGACAGCATTAATATTAATCGTATTGAAGGTGCTGTAGATAAGTTGCACGTGAATGTTTTTTTTTTGTGAAACTAGGTTGCCATCCACCATAAAAGCTCTTTCCCCAGGATCACAAAAGTAAAATCAGGACGTAACGTAACTTCTTCAGTATAAGTGAGCCCCAGACCACTGCTTTAATAGGACCAGGGGTCAGTTATTTGGACCGCTCCCAGGATTGAAAACAGCTTTCACACTTCACAAATTGTACCGAACACTGGTCTCAAATGGCACTGAGTCTGCAAAAAAATGCAAATGTGAAAAGTGGACTGCCAGGCCACCTGGATATTCAGGTTGACTAGAATGAGCAGAGGATGTATGTGAGACAATGAGGACCTATGTGTGTATATTATCGTTAGGGATAAATTCATAGAATTAAAATGTATATCTTGAGTGTATTTATTTCTGTAAAGCTGCTTTGTGACAATGTCCGTTGTTAAAACTGCTATACAAATAAAATTGAACTGAGTAAAATTGAACTGAACTGAACTGAATATATGTACAAATAAAGGCAACTGGATTTAAATAGTAATGAAGTAAATCAATAAATAGATGTTGACATACCATTGTAACATATGGAGGGTTTCAAAGATTTGCAGGGATAATCCCCCCAGTATCCACTTGAGTTTATTGCAACACAGGCTTTGTTCCCACCAGCATTATCAGGCTGTCCAAGGCCCCACTTGGTTGGACTGAAATTCAACATTTGGCCTTGGTAGGACCAGCACCAGCTGTTGACTCTGTTGTACAGTCCGACCCAGCCAGTTGCTGTCAGATCTTTTCTTGCTGCCTCAGCGTTCAACCTTTGCCAGCCAGTCTGCACAGTGACCAAGTCACCGTACTTATTCGTGCAGTAAATTTGTGTGTCTGTCCACGTCGCTGGTGTCACAATCAGATGATAATCATGGCGGACAGCTTGCAGGGGGATTGGGCAAACATCTGTTGCAATATTTTATTTTAGAATGCACATATGGATATTGAGATGAATTGAGAAGAAAAAAACAAAAGGTACAATCCCGCAGTCCAGACTTACATTCTGCCCCATCTGAACAGGGCAAATCAAATGTTGTATTTTTGTATGATAAAGTATTTAATTACTCCAGATTAAGACTGATTTGAAAAATTGATGGAAAAGGAGTTTTTTTTGGAAGCAGTAAAATAAATAAGCTATGCTGCTTCAACATTGTGAATTTAGGTAACACTATTTTAAGGAATGCATATAAGCAGCTACTTAAGGTCTTATACTTAACCTAACTACAAACAGGGAAAACGGGAGAAAGAGAAAGCCATAAAACATAAAACATTAAACAGGCCAAGCAATATGAAGAGTAAAGTGAAGAAGGCAACGTCAAATCATACCTGGAATGTAATAATTCGAGGACTGCTGTTTCTTCAGTAGCTCTATATGTTTCTCTTCTGCTGACACTCTTTACCTTTCTGAAAATCCTGACTACCTATTTTATAACACAGATGACAGAAGCTGATTTTCCATTTTGACATTGACTTCTAATTAGAGTCTCCTTATTTGAACAAAACCAAAGAGCATGTAAATGAAAAGAAATGAACATGCCCTTGTGCATCCTCAAACCTCAGGAGAGAAATGCAATGGAAGAGGTGTCCTTGATGACTACTGCAGTAGTATGGAGTTGCTAACTGTGTGACCTTTAAGATGCCTCTGAGGTGTGTCAGGTGAATCTGATTTTCATGTTAGTGTTAGAGTTGACTTTGGTCATGAGTTTATTTTAAGTAAGAGTATACAGCTAATATTGTACACTGGTTTTGTTATAAGATTTTGTGAATTTGTGGATGGGAGACTTGTGGTGTTGACAAGTTTAACTGGATACTGTGTGATGTCTGCAGTGTAGTTTGCTTAAACGGAGAGATGCAAGGCTATATAATGCACTGAGTGTAGATCGAACTTTTAAATAATAGTGCGTGAAACGAGATCACTGAAGAGTGATATATTTGCCCTAAAAGATAAGGTTAGATTGCATATTTTATATACCAAAACATTATGACCACTTGCCTAATATGCTCCTGGTCCTCTGCGTGCTGCCAAAATAGCCCTGACTTGCCAAGGCATGGACTCTACAAGACCTCAGAAGATGCGCTGTAGTATTTGGCACCAAGACGTTAGCAGCAGATCCTTTAAATCCTGTAAGTTGCGAGGTGGAGCTGCTGTGGATCGGACTTGTTGTTACAGGACATCCCACAGATGCTCGATTGGATTGAGATCTGTGGTATTTTGAGGCCAGTGCAACAAAATGAATATCTTCATCATGTCCCTCAAACCATTCTTGAACAATGTGTGCAGTGTGGCAGGGCGCATTATGCTGCTGAAAGAGGCCACTGCCATCAGGGAATACCATTGCCATGAGGTAGTGTACCTGGTCCGCAACAGTGTTTAGGTAGGTATCATGTGTCAAAGGGACATCCACATGAATGCCGAGAGGCAGGGTTTCCCAGCAGAACATTGCCCAGAGCATCACACTCCCTCCATCATCTTCTTCCCAAAGAGCATCCTGGTGCCATCACTTCCCCAGATAAATGGTGCACATGTACCTCACTGTCCATGTGATGTAAAAGAAAACAGGACTCATCAGACTAAGCGACTTTCTTCCATTGCTCCATGGCCCAGTTCCAACACTCGCGTGCCCATTGTAGGCACTCTTGATGTTGGACAGGTGTAAACATGGGCATTCTGATCGGTCTGTGGCTACGCAGCCCCATACACAGCAGCGTGCAATGCACTGTGTGTTGTGGCACATTCCTCCAGTAACCATCATTAAAAATTTTGGTGGCTTGTGCCACAGTAGCCGCAATTCAGACCAGACGGGATTGCCTTTGTTGTCCTTGTGCATCGATGCAACTTGAGTGCCCAACATCCTGTTGCTGATTTATGGATTGTCCATACTCAGACCACTGTCGGTAGTTACTCACCACAGCTGACCGGGAGCACTCCACAATCCTTGCCATTTCAGACATGCTCTGATCCTGTCTTCAGACCATAACGATTTGGCCCTTGTCAAAGATGCTCACGTCTTCACACCTGTCCATTTCTCCTGCATCCAGCAGGTTGACATCTGTTCGCTTACTATCTAAACGTATCCTAGACCTTGACATGTGCTGTTCTTATGAGATAATCAATGTTCTTCACTTCATCTGTGCGTAGCCATAATATTTGACCTCCTTGATGTATGCTTAGCTGAACAAGTAGCAGTAGCATAACTGGTAACATATAGAAAGAAAATTTCTGTAAGGCCAGTTATTGTGTAAGACCATTTTCACTGAGGCAAGAGATTTAGCATTCAGTGGTGTGGAGGAAAATATTCCAATTAATTAAAATGACCCACTTTATCCCATTCACTTACTTGTTTGGTTTTGTTTAGGACAATTTTTTTCTGATGACAGTCTTTACCTTTCTACAAAGTTTAACTGGCTACTGAGCCTTTGCATTAACAAATGCTATATGCAAACCAGAGCTCTTCTTGACAGTCTGTTGACCTTGGGATATTGAGAATTTTCCGCACGACAGACTGATTTTCATTTTGACCTTTCCTAGGACACTGTCTTCTGTTCAGAGTCTCCTTATTTGAACAAAACCAAAGGGCATGGAAATGAAGGGAAATTAATGTGTCCTTGTACACCCTCAAAGCTCAGGAGAGAAAAGCAACAATATATGATTTACTTTATTCTAGAATTATTTGGATGCCTGCTGTAACAATATGCTGCAGTTTACTGTGTAAAGATAAATAATCAAAAACAAAATGATTAAGGCAAATAGTTCTTTCATAATGCTTAGCTAAAAAAACTATGGCTATCGAAGTAGCATATCCGTTAACATAGAAAAGAGATTTTCTGATGGCTGAAGTTTGCGTCCCAAGGTGTGTCTTGCAGGTTCCCATTCCTAAACTAGATTCAGGAGTGACCTACTATAGAAACCATTCCTAAAGCCGATTCAGAAGTGACCTACTATTCAACCGGTGACAAGGTTTTTTTTGGGGAAGACATTTTTGGAGAAGAGATGTTCTCCAAGCTGGATGGGTCCATACAGAGTCTTCTTTGCCTCTCTTTTAGTACACTGTTTGGCAGGAATTGGCTGCATCTGATACATCTTGAAGAAACACTGGAGTGGGGTTCAGCATGAGGCATAACTATCCTCCCTCACTCCTCACACCTAGCTGGACTCTTTCACACCTAGCTGAACTTGTTCCAGCTTCAGGTGGATATTAACATAGTCATACAGGTTGCTTAGAAAGGGATCTTCTGTTTTACCCATTTTACACAAGATCCAGCGCAAAAGCAAACGATCGGCCATAACATTAAAACCAGTGACCGGTGAAGTGAATAACATTGATTATCTCGTTACAATGGCACCTGTCAAGGGGTGGGATATATTAGGCAGCAAGTGAACAGTCAGTTCTCAAATTTGATGTGTTAGAAGCAGGACAATTGGGCAAGTGTATGGATCTGAGTGACGTTGACAAGGGCTAAATTGTGATGGCTAGACAACTGGGTCAGAGCATCTCCTAAATGGCAGGTCTTGTGGGGTGTTCCTGGTATGCAGTAATTAATACCTACAAAAAGTTTTCCAGTGAAAGACAATTGGTGAACCGGTGACAAGGTCATGGGTGCCCAAGGCTCACTGATGTGCGTGGAGAGCGAAGGCTAGCCCGTCTGGTCCGATCCCACAGAAGAGCTACTGTAGCACAAATTGCTGATAAAGTTAATGCTGGCTATGATAGAAAGGTGTCAGAACACACAGTGCATCGCAGCTTGCTGCATATGGGGTTGCATAGTCACAGACTGGTCAGAGTGCCCATTCTGATCCCTGTCCACTGCCAAAACTGGCTACAATGGGCATGTGAGCATCAGAACTGGACCATGGAGCAATGAAAGAAGGTGGCCTGGTTTGATGAATCACATTTTCTTTTACATCAGGTGGATGGCTGGGTGTTTGTCACTTACCTGGGGAAGAGATGGCACCAGGATGCACTATGGGAAGAAGGCAAGCCGACAGAGGCAGTGTGATGCTCTGGGCAATGTTCTGCTGGGAAACCTTGGGTCCAGGCATTCATGTGGATGTTACATTGACATGTACCACCTACCTAAACATTGTTGCAGGCCAAGTACCCCCCTTCATGGCAACGGTATTCCCTAATGGCACTGGCCTCTTTCAGCAAGATAATGCGCCCTGCCACACTGCAAAAATTGTTCAGGAATGGTTTGAGTAACAGGACAAAGAGTTAAAGCTCCCCTCCAATTACCCCAGATCTCAAGCCAATCAAGCATCTGTGGGATGTGCTGGTCAAACAAGTCCGATCCATGGAGGCCCCACCTCACAACTTACAGGACCTAAAGCAGCTGCTAACGTCTTGGTGCCAGATACCACAGCACACCTTCAGAGATCTTGTGGAGTCCATGCCTTGATGGGTCAGAGCCATTTTGGCAGCACAAGGGGGACCTACACAATATTAGGCAGGTGGTTTTAATGTAATGGCTGATCTGTATATCACCTTAAACTACAGATACTATAGCTGTGACAAATGGAGACTACTGACTAACTAAGCTATTTGCCTTTTGACTTCTAAAATGCATGCCAGTGTTATGCTACGTTACCTATTGAAAGACATCAAATAGGTCAGCAACGACTAAAGTGTCTTCCACCTCCTTCTAAGCCCTTTCTCTTTCTAACCCTTAACACTTCTTACTATATTAACCCCTGCTGCCATTTCCACTGCTGTCAGATAGAGAATGTTTGTTTTCCGAAATGGTAATGGTTATATCTATAACTCAGTACCTGCCAAGGTATAATGGAAATGGATTTATCTAAAAATGGAGTTTTATTCAGGTCTCTGAGTGCTTTTAGGATTGCAGCTGACTTTGCCTTTGGTAAGCTGTATTCATTACAAATATATGATAATGCTAAACATTACTCAGAAACATGTGATTGCACAAGTCTCTTCAACAAAAAGTGTAATAAAAATTGTGGATAAAAATGTTAAGTGTCTAGTACCAGCTGCAGAGAAGAGCTCCCATCCTGAGTGTTCCCCTTGTGATCCAAGTGAGTGCTCATGGGATCAAATAACAGCCTGGATCACGTTTACCTGGAATCTTCATCTACACTATAGAGCCTCTGTCCACAGTTTTGCCATTACTTATCCATCATGATAGTGGCTGGATGTTTGTGGCTCGCAGTCTTGATTAAGAGTCGAAGAAGATGTACAGAGGTCACATTCGTGCCACAGCTCAAGACAATTAAGAAGAAATGAGCATTTCATCGACTGTAATCATCTCATTGCAGGATGAAAATGACACCACTCCAGTTTTTAATAGAGCCATATACCTTTTTGTACAGTCTGGACCAACACATGGCCTGATGGGAAAGTTGAATACCACAGATGTCTGCTGCTTGCTGTCTTTTAACTTTTCCACTCTGTAAGCCTATGAAAAATATCCTAAAACTAGTATTGTTGAAGGGCTTATAGTAATGCAGAAATATTTCTATCAAATAACATGAACGATTTCAGAACTTACCTGCTGTAAAATGGCAGACTGAACAGGTAGAAGAAGGTAGGCGTATCATTGTCAAAATCTACAATCAAGAGATGCCCTCATGAATGTAAATACAGAGGGTTTACAACAAGGTGCAAACCACTGGTAACATTCAAGAACAGGAAAGCCAGATTAG
>CM075030.1:5224355-5235854 GCA_037576675.1 Pangasius sanitwongsei | reverse complement strand
TTACAATTATGTCACTTTGTCCAAATACCTTTGAGCCCCTGAAAATGGAGGTACTTTGTTGAAAATGGTTGTAATTCGTAAATGGTAAATGCCATATTTTTGTGGAACCTCTTAAAATAAAGCTGATAGTCTACACTTCGATCACATCTCGATTGGTTTATTTCAAATCCATTGTGGTGGTGTATAAAGGCAAAATCACTAAAACTCTGTCATTGTTAAAATACTCTTCCGGACCTAACTGTATATATATATATATACACATAAATCTAAAGTGCTTGTTCTAGGTCCACAATATTTTCTTTTCAAATGAGGGCTGCAATGCCACATAATAACGTAATGGCAGCTGAAGGTTTCAACAAGGTGATTAGAGAACTTGGCTGTATACTTTAAATTTTTTAAATTGCAATATATTACAATTTACTTTTACATTAATAAGGCTTTTCAACATACAACTAAAAAGCATGCAACATCAAAGATACTTGTAATGTAAAAATGAGCTCTTTGCATTTTACATATCTTCACTGCCAGCATCTGAATTGCTGAGCCATTATAATACCAAATCTCTTATTCAAGCCAGTAGAGTAGAAGGGTGATGGACTGGTCGGAATGACACAGACTGATTTTCATTTATGCATTTCCTTATTTGAACAAAACCAAAGAGCATGGAAATGAATGGAAATTAGTATCATAACTTTATCATATAGCATCAACAGGAGCAAAAAAGAGGTAAAAAAAAGTTCATCTGGTTTATTTTTTTTGTAGGCACATTGTTTTTATGAGACTAAAATGACCAATGCCTCTACCAGTGCTTAATTTGCAAAACCTGAGGTACTGCAGCACCAAGAAAGAGAAGGTCCAGCTAGTGTACAGGGAGGGAAACGGTCCCAGAACATATAGACACAACAGTGCTTCACACAATATAGTAGTGTTGAATACTGTCATAGACATAGGGAGGTTCAGCTTCGGTCACCTGACGAGATGTTACAGACAAAGAAGGAGCTGTGGTGAATGCTTCATTGAATCTGTGGAAGGTTTAATCTGCTTGAGAGTTCGATGTCAGTTTATGAGGTCCCTTTTCTTATAGAACGTCATTAATTAGTGCTTGGAAGAGAGAGGGGGCATTGGTGAGGCCATATGGCATTACATAACACTCAGAGTGGCCAGAGGTAGTGCTAAACACTGTCTTCCATTTCCTTTTGCAAATGTGGATCAGGGTATAGGTACTTCTGAGATTAAGTTTAGTGAAAATGCGTTTTCTCAAAGCTGCTGGGACCAGAGGAAACGGATATTTGATACAATATTTGATGATCAAGGTTTGAACCAAATGAAAATCAATGCAAAGATGGACAAAAATATATACCCCTGTTTAACAGCTTCAGTTACATAGTTCTCCATTGCTTTGTTCTTGGCAGCTGAAGGGGATAAACCCATCAACGGGGTGGTGTTGAGTCTGAAAGAAGGCACAGTCATAAGGTCTGAGAGGTGGACTTTGGCTTTGCTAGACACTTACTTAAATTCTGCATGGTCTGGAGGAATTTCAGGTTGCCAGCTGGAGTGCCCATGAACTCCACTAGAGGGCACTCCACCCTGGACTCTTGCCATTGTTCTCTGGACTCCATTTCCTATGTGTTCCTTGCCCCACCTGTGATCGTGTCATGTGCTACCCTTGTTTGTGTGTTATGTTCTGATTGGCTCCTTGAGTTCATGTGTCTTGTTTTCGTTGGTTGGTTTTCTGTATAAACGTTGCTCACACCAGCTCCTAGGTTGCTGATTATTGTTTGTGTATTCCATTTTTCCTAGTTTCATAGTTTCCATGTTTCCCTGTGTTTTTGACCCTTGGCCTGTTTTCCTTGTTTTTGATTGTTTGCTGCCTGCCCTGACCATTGCCTGTGTTTTGGATTACCCTTTTGTCTCTGCCTCGGGTTATACTGCTGGTGCTCGACCCTGCCTGTTTTGACCACGTTTGTAAATAAAGCCTTGCATTTGGATCCCCAACTCTGTTGTCACTACTCTACACATTACAATAATAGATCAAAACTTACTTTGGGGTACTTTGCGGCTAGGCACTTGTGATTTTTCTTAATTTTTAGACTTAAATGTGCCTGTGTGTAAATAAAAATTGTTCAACCAAGTGCACATTTAATCTGCATTTGACATTATTTATTCATTAATCAATTACTAGCAAGGACTTTTCATTAGTTAAGAAAATTTAATTTAAATAATCGTTATAACTTGGGATTTTTTGTGCCACTAATGAGGTTTTAGATGAAGTTTGTGATAAACTATATCTGTCATGGTCCGGGTATAGGCTCCTTTGGTTTCCCTGTTCTTTTGTGTTTCCTTTGTTTGTCTGTTCATGTGTGTCGCTGGGCATGGTGCGCCACTTTGCTCCACTTCAGCGAACATACCTGCTCTTCATCAGACTGCAGCACATAAAAACGCTGGTTCTCCAGTCACTCATTGCCAGATCGTTCAGTCTACCAGTACGGCTGGTCGCTTAGGTCAATCAATGGACTATTATTCTATTACTTTATCAACTCAGGTGAAATTGTTACATGCATGTAAGATTAGGGACTGTGTCAATATTAGCATGAAACGCAGAAGCAAAACTTAAAACAAATTGTGGGTGAAGCTGTATATAAATATATACAAGAGCAGTATTATACTTCTGTATATTACAGCTCAGTGAACTTTTATTATTTTACTAGCACTTTATTAGTTTATTATTTATTTAGTTATTAGTTTATTATTTAGTCTCTTAGCAAGTTATCTAATTAGCCTACTAGCTTGGTGTCCTGCTAGGAGCACTAGAGTGCCTTAGTCATTGTATAAATAATGGTGCTGTAGTAGTAGAAGTCTGTACAGCATGTGGAGAAGGAAGCATGGTTTGTTAGCTGAGCTCATACAACCCTGAGTCCTTGTTGAGAGCTCAACAGAAAAAGGACTTTTTCACGATTGTTATAAGATTTATCAAAGGATTGCGAAGTTATATGCAAATTGTCTTCAAATGCCACTCTGCTACTCCTCTCATATCTGGTATACTACCATACTGCCATGAACTTTGGTTTTGAGTCTTGGAGCCACCAGGATTGAGAGCATTAACTTTGTGTGGATATCTACTACTTGGAACACTACTTCATTACAAGACTGCAATCTACCTCAGATAAGACTTTTACACTCAAATCACTCTTTTTGAATCACTCTTCACCAGCTGCTAACATTGAACTGTTTGACCAGCCCATTTCACTGCGATATATGTATGATACGTTAGTGAATGTTGGTTATTAGTTACTTTTTTTTTTTTCTGGCCCAAAACTGTAGTGACCCTTCTGGCATTTGCTTCATTGCCAGATTACTAGTCCACCACTGATGGAAGGTCCTGAATGTTGCTGATATAATGAATTTATGTTTTGCCAAAGAGAAAGTCTGCAATTTTGAGTTTTAACAAAAAATGTTTTTTGCTTCTTCTCCTGGAACTCTTTGTGATCTTTGAACCATTGCATTGTCAGACCACACTTAACAAAACTTATTTCTCAGATTTATGATATCCAACACACCCAGTCCATAACAGGCAGACAGATTTCATAATGAAGTTGCCAAACAGGAAGTGAACCTTTTTTCATGTTTTGACAATAACTTGTGATTAGTATGTTGATTTGTCACTAGGGGGCTGTACTAGTAACAGAGAATTATTTATTAACACCATTTATTAACAGAGAATTAGAATATTAACACCAAGCTTTGTACATGTCACTGGAAACATGCATCGGTGGCCATATTTATGATTTAATTGAGATTTAAACCTTAAAGTACAAAAACCTAGCATTTTAACCTGTTTGGCACTTAAAAGTCTTGATATGTTCATTAGGTCCCAAATATGGCAATATATATAATTGTTTTTTAATTTATTCATTGTACTGTATTTATGAAACTAGATTTAAAATCACTATAGCAAAGTCTGCAGATCACCTTATTGAACATTTATTTACTTGTTTGAATTATGTGATTTGTCTAGTCATGGTAAATAAAGGACAAACTAAGACATAGCAGATAATTGCCTAAGCCAATTTGCAATGCAGAATAATTTTCAATTTCCTTAATAAAATTATATGATACAGACACAATCATATGAATACAGGAATGCTTACTATATACCTGGGGTCTTCAATCTTATCCAAAAAGAGCCAGCTGCTGGCTTTCATTACTACCAGATTGGAGGCACACATGATAGTTGATTTGGAGACAAAGATGTACTGATTAAATGGCCCTTTGTGGGTCAGACTGAAGATCCCTGCCGTAGACCATGTGTAGGAGAATGTATAGGAGTGTATAAGAAGAAAAATGACATCCAACATACATTTATTAACTTCCAGCTGACATAAAAACAAATATTAAATTAAATTCAAATATTCTAGACATTAGCTTAATAATAGCAATTAATAGACCTTTTACTACTACATTGTAAAGATTAAAATATATTAATATTTAAATAATTATAATAATAATAATTAAAATATACATCAAATTTAAATATATTGAATAAATATATACAATTTGAAAGAAATCCAATCAGACTCATCTAAAAGATATTTCACAAAGCAGAATTTTGCCCCAAATCTCTCCATTAGTCCAGCCACAACATCCAGGCTAAGCTCGTTGATAGACAGTAGAAAGATTAATAGGAAACTTGGTATATAATTATATAACATAATTCATTTTCCTTTTTTTGTGGTTGGGGTAAAAGGTGAGCTGATGTAAACAGATGTCTAATTGGCACTATTCAAAGCCATTTTAGTTTCTATTTTGATTTTTCCCAATTTTTCTCCCCCCAGTTAGTTCACCTGCCAATTCACCAGGGCAGCGTAACCTACCCTCTTCTGCATACATGAGCTCACAGATGCCTGTGATTGACTAGTGTCACTGTGATTGATGGGGAGAGAGTACGCCATCCCTCCCATCCAGAGAGCAGGGCCATGGATGGCTGTGGCATCACTGAGATTTGAACTTGAAATCTTCCCGAAGACAGGGTGAACGCTTATCTGTTCTGAACTTTCTAGAGTCTGAAAATTCAAACTAGAAGCTACAGCAATTAATTAAGCACAGTTAACAGTAATTAAGCACAATTATTAAGCATTGTGAGACCATGTCTGAGGACCAAGATCAACCTAGATTAGGTCTTCTTTGTTAAAAAAGTAAGAAAGACGCAATATTTTGTACTTTGCTTCCCTTTAATTTGAATGCCCTTGATCATATGCATTCAAGTTTACTAATGAGGAAAAACAATGCATTAATAAAAGTGTGTATTAAGAGTCCATTTGGGAACTTTGTAATTATGCTATAAAAATAACTCTTTTCCAGTCTGCCACCTAATTACCATCTATATGATATAAATCTCCAACTAAAGTTCTGATGAAAACATCCTGGGCAAGGCTCAAAACATTCATGGCTCGAACTCTGAATGCTTGTCCCTAGCAATGTTCCTGCCTGACCACAGCATTACCACACCATTCTAATTTTTGTTGTAAATATATTGTAACAATATATTTTATTTGTTTTGCTGTGTATGATTCCCTTATGAGTCTAGTTCATCTTAACATTTCTTCATTGCTCATAAAAGATCTAAATATAAATCTACTGCTGGATTTTTGTCTATTGTTAAAGGCCCTCTACTATTAAATAATACTATGCTATACATACAATTGAATTGATATCCGGTGTCACCCAGACGAGAATGGGTTCTTTTTTAAGTCTGGTTCCTCTCAACGTTTCTTCCTCATATGGTCTCAGGGAGTTTTTTCTTGCCACCATCGCCTTTGGCTTGCCCATTAGGGATAAATTATATGCTGGATTTCTGTAAAGCTGCTTTATGGCAATGTCCATTGCTAAAAGCACTGTACAAATAAAATTGAATTGAAATTAAATTTAATATATGGGCACTTTACATTAAAATATACCACGACAGAACTTGATACAGAATTTTAAAGTTATATGCTGAGAAGTATATAAGAATTTTGTTTACAGGTCATATTTGCTTTTCTTGTGAAAGATGTTTCCATCTGGCTGCACCCTCCAGGTCACGTTTGTTTCCTTCGTTATGCCATGTTCCTTGAGTTTCTGTACGATCTGAAGAACAGAATCGGGATTTTACTGCTGAATAATACAACCTTTTTTATTTTCATTTATTCTACAGAGCTGTGGTGTAAATATGAGTAAGAAGGTGGTGATTAGTTTTCTCACACAGAAGTTTCAGGTGTAATTCAAATTGCATGTTTATATTAATGACCTCGTTGTAATACATTATCATTTCTATGGTAACTAATTCACAGGGACTTGTATGGCAGACACTCTATGTAATCTAAGTCTAATAATGAATTGATTAAAAAAACTCATGGATATGGTGAAGCTTTCTGTAAGGAGATGTTTAACATATATGGAAGGAGTCTCCAGTGTCAGCACTCTGTAACAGTTAGTTAGTTTTGTGCCACGGGAAAGTCTTCAGGACATTAAACGTAACTATAAATGGTTAAAAAGTATGACGTTCATGAATACATTGAATTTGTAATAGTTAGCAAATTGCTGTGGTATATGAGGACTCAAACATTCAGGGATGTGCTGTTGTGGGAAAATAATGTTGCTTGTTCAGAAACAGTTAAACCTTAAGCTATTGTTCATGTTTTCAGCACTGGAGGCATATTGGGTAATATAGGGAATTCCTGCCCCTCCCTGTGTGTGTGTGTCTGGGGGTGTGAATGGAAGAAGGACTTTAGATTTTTCTCTTCTTTTTTATTCTATGGTGTGGCAGGAGAATAAAAATAATGTGCTGTGAAACCTAGGACCCTGGTGAGTTGAGGACACTACAATAATTAACTTTGGGGTGGTAATAGAACTCCACTTTATCACACCACACTATTACTGATTATTTTATAACAGCATGCCCCATCATGTATTTTGCCTTAATTATGATCTTTAACCCCAGTGATTCTAATTTATAGTGCAGCCTTTGGTTATTGCTGTGGAATAGTTTCCTGTTACATTTCACAGAGAAAATTGTTTTAACCTAGTACTGGTTTCAATCTGTTTGGGAAAATTTTCCTATTCAGTTACTATTAAGCCAGAGCATATATATATATATGTTTTTTTAATCAGTTAAGCATTCTCTTGACTTTTGATGTCACCATAGATAATAATAATAATAATAATAATAATAATACATAACACTTGTATAGTGCTTTTCAAGATACTCAAAGACGCTTTACATGAAGAGACAAACGAGGGCAACAAAAGAATTAAGACAGTTAATGAAAGGTGGTTTTAAAGAGATGGGTTTTCAGGGCTTTTTTAAACATGGGGAGTGTGGAATAGTCTCTGATGTGTTTGGGCAGGGAGTTCCAGAGGGTGGGGGCAGCAGCGGAGAAGGCCCTGTCCCCCCAGGTCTTGTGTTTAGTCCTGGTGGGGGGAGACAGTGAGTAGATGTTTGTGCATGATCAGCCTGGTGTTAAACTGCTTTATCAGAAAATGTACTTTGTTTTTAATTCAGTAACATTTTTAAAACATTAAACATTAGCATGGTCCAAGGGTTGACAGTGATGCAGGAATATTTCGGTCATAGCATGAAAAATATAGAATCTTTGCATGACTTACCTGCTGTAAAATGGCAGGTTGAACCACAGGATCAAATACATTCTTGTCTCCTTTAACCTGCAGTTTCACTACATACTTTCTCACTGTATACTCTGTAGAAGACACAACGGACAGCAAAAATAAAAACGTAGGTTTATTAATTCCTTTTTTGGGATTTTAGACATGATGCTTTATGGCTTTCACAAAGGACTTGTAACAGTAACCAAAGATCACAAGACTCACGTGTGTGACAGAAGAAATAGAATAGGCTGTTGCATTGTCTATCCACTAACAGGCTGTTATTAACCGAAGCACAGTTGTCATCGTGATCGACATTATTTGGAAAGCCAGGACTCCACTGGAGATTCAAAATCTTGGTCCAGTCTGACCATGTCCACATGTATCTATTTAGGCCAATCCAAGAAGTGCCCTGGAGTAACGCCAACTCTTGTAACTCATTGTTCTGTGTTTCATTTGTTGCGCTTGCCAAATCTGTGTGATATGTCTGACAGTAATTCTGACTTCCCCACCAGGTCATCATGAGAAGAGGGACAGCAACAAACCCTTCTAAGGTAGCTGTAAAATAGTAATGTTACAAAGAACTGATTAAAGTGAAAGACAATGTGAATTTATGAAAGACCAAACAGCATGACACATTGCCTGTTTCATGACATTGGTTGTACTCATCCTCTTTTTCAATAGTCAACAAGTCTTTAGTGCAGAATTTAGCAATCTAATTAGCAAATAGTGCTTGGGAATGTGACATCATGCAGCGGTAATCCACATTCATCCACTTGGTGGATGGACAGTTGTCCTCTATGCTTGGTGGATGGACAGTTGGGTTACAGACAGTTAGTAACCTTTACAGGCATTAAATCAAAATAACTAGCCAACTGTATCTGTTTTCTACTAATTCAATAGACAGAATCATTTCAAATGTGAGGTCATTGTGCTAATTGGATTAAAAAATAAACAGTGCAATATTATTGGGTGGTTTCTCTGCACTGGCCTATGACTGGCATAAGACCACAGTTGCATACATAACCTTCTGTTTTCTAAATAGGACATGAAAGACATGTATACACAAATAATGGCAATTGGATTTAGATACTAATGAAGAAAATCAAAATGTAGATTTTGTCTTACCATTGTAACATATGAAGGGTTTAAAATCTTTGCAGGGATAATCCGCCCAGTATCCCCATACGTTTATTGCAACACAAGGTTCATTCCCACCAGCATTATCAGGCTGACCAGGAGCCCAGTAGGTTAGGCTGAAATTCAACATTTGGCCATCAGAGGACCAATGCCAGCTGTTGACTCTGTTGTACAGTCCGACCCAGCCAGTAGCTGTCAGACCTTTTCTTGCTGCCTCGGCGTTCAACCTTTTCCAGTCATCATCAGTCTGCACTGTAGCTAAGTCATCATATATTTTCCTACAGTAACTTTGCGCATCTGACCACATCGCTGGTGTTGTGATCAGATAATAATCATGGCGGACAACTTGTGGGATGATTGAGACAAGACCTGTTGCAATATTTGATTTTAAAATTGAAAAACAACAGTCAATTGAGATTTTCTTGATGATGTAATGATCAAAGTACACTATATGGCCAAACATATGTGGACACTTGACCATCACATCCATATGTAGGTCTTCCCCACACTGTTGCCACAAAGTTGAAAGTGCACAATTGTCTAGAATGTCTTTGTATGCTGTAACATTAAGATTTCCCTTCACTGGCCCAAACCTGTTCCAGCATAACACTGCCCCTGTGCACAAAGCAAGGTCCATAAAGAAATGGTTTTCCAGAGTTGGATTGGAAGAGCTCGAGTGGCCTGCACAGAGCCCTGACTTCATCCCCACTGAACACCTTTTTTTAACTACACTGTATGCATGCCCTGCCTTCTAGTCCAACATCAGTGCCCAACCTCACTAATGCTCTTGCGACTGAATGGCCAAATCCCCATAGGCATACTCCAAAATCTAGTGGAAAGCATTCCCTGAAGAGTGAAGGTTATTATAACAGCAAAGAGAGGATGGATGTCCATGCTTTTGGAGTGGGATATTCAAGATATATATAGGGGTATAATGGTCAGGTGTCCACGTACTTTTGGCCATATAATGGTAAAAACATACAATTCTGCACTCCAGCCCTGCTTTCCAGCACTGTTATTAACATGCAACTTTCAAGTACAGATAGAGGAGTTGGAATAATATAGCCCCATCTCCACAGGGCAAATCAAATGTTGAATTGTTGAATGATTCATCATTATATTATTTATCTTTATATTATTGATCCGTGTGAAAAATTAAACAGAAAAAGCATTCTGAAAAAGAGACCTGGACTTTAGAGACCCTACATGGGATGTTGGGCTTTACCAATGTTACTATTACAGGAATAAGTAAAAATAATAAAGTGTTTTCTTTGTGAAGTAAATAATAGATGTTCCATGGAAAGTATGTCATCGTCGTCTTCTTTTACATCCTATCAGTTTTATTATCATGATGGCTTTGTCAACTAGTACAAACTGAACAAAAAATGATCACTATAATATCTATAAAATAATATTTTTGGCATATCGCATTACAGGCTTTATAAAACACAATTAGCAGGTTTTTGTCTGTTTTTCACATGACTCATCATAGTCTATTTTTCTTCAGTATAACATGTATTAACATGCTCTTACCAGTGAGACATAGGAGAAAAAACAGATTCAGCTTCATGATGGATGAGTAGCATGGAAGTGCTAAAACAATGAACACAATAAATAAGTAAAATAAATAAAACAAATAAAGTTTTATATATATATATATATATATATATATATATATATATATATATATACACCGATCAGCCATAACATTAAAACCACCTGCCTAATATTATGTAGGTCCCCTTTGTGCCACAAAAAAAAAACAGCTCTGACCTGTCGAGTCATGGACTCCACTGACTTCTGAAGGTGTGCTGTGGTATCTTGCACCAGGGACATTAGCACCAAATCCTTTAAGTCCTGTAAGTTCCATGGATCGGACTTGTTTGTCCAGCACATCCCACAGATGCTCTATCGGATTGAGATCTGGGGAATTTGGAGGCCAAGTCAACACCTTGAACTCTTTGTTCCTCAATCCATTCCTGAACAATTTTTGCAGTGTGGCAGGGCACATTATCCTGCTGAAAGAGGCCACTGCCATTAAGGAATACCGTTACCATGAAGGGGTGTACTTGGTTTACAACAATGTTTAGGTAGGTGGTACGTGTCAAAGTAACTTCCACATGAATGCCTGGACCCAGTGTTTCCCAGCAGAACATTGCCCATAGCGTCACACTGCCTCCACCAGCTTGCCTTCTTCCCATAGTGCATCCTGGAGCCATCTCTTCCCCAGGTAAGCAATGCACACATACCTGGCTGTTCACATGATGTATTTTTTTGTGCTACAGTAGCTCTTCTGTGGGATCGGAACAGATGGGCTAGCCTTTGCACCCCACGCGCATCAGTGAGCCTTGGGCACCTATGACCCTGTTGCTGGTTCACCGGTTGTCCTTCCTTGGACAACTTTTGGTTGGTACTAACCACTGCATACTGGGAACACCACACAAGACCTGCCATTTTGGAAATGCTCTGACCCATTTTTTCCTGCTTCCAACACTTCGAGAATTGACTCTTCACTTGCTGCCTAATATATCCCACCCGTTGACAGATGCCAATGTAATGAGATAATCAATGTTGTTCAATTCACCCGTCAGTGGTTTTAATGTTATGACTGATCGGTGTGTGTGTGTGTGTGTGTGTATGTATGTATATGTATATATATACACTATATTACCAAAAGTATTCGGTCACCTGCCTTGACTCACATATGAACTTAAGTGCCAT
>CM075030.1:5205213-5215372 GCA_037576675.1 Pangasius sanitwongsei | reverse complement strand
GCAAACCTCCACCTCTCCAGGTTTTCCTCCACTTGCTCCCTGCTCTCACTACAGATCACAATGTCATCCGCAAACATCATTGTGTAAGCACTTCTTCTGACATCCATGACAGATTCTGAAATCCAAATCTGCTCATTGGAATGCTTGCAAATTTGGGCTCACATGCACCAGCTGCTAAATGAGGTGTGTACGTCATGCGAGGTCTCTACATAAAATATTACAAAACCCTTGCAAATTTGGGCTCCCATAGCAGCTACTAAATGAGCCATGCTCCAAAACAGAGATTTTTCTGCAATAGCACCATTCATTTGAAGAGTAAATATATGTGGTGGCTGTTAAATTTTAATGTAACACAATATTTTTTCAAACATAAGCTTTCTTAGGTAGTATTTTTTCTGCACTAGTTACAAACACTAGGCAATACATGATAGGAATATAGGCACATTCCTGTAATGTCTAATTAGCTTGGAGATAAGCTTGGACACCTGTAAAGGGAGAGTTAAGCTCCATTATATTCTTAAGCATGTGGCTTTCCCTCCTGAATGCAGACCATAGGTTTTCAATACTGTTAAAAAATCCACAGAATGAGATGGCCACTGACAGTGATGATGTGTATCGGAAAAACAATTATGATTTACATAGCTATAAACATGCAGTACAAAAAAAACAAAAAAAAACAAAACACAAACACTTAGCTCTATAGAGTTGTGTGAGATTTGAACTGATTCCTCTTCAGCTTCATTTGGGCACACAAATGGAAAAAAAAAAAAAAGATTGTGTAAAAAACATGCGTAAAAAGTGTTTAAAAACCTTTGCACATCTATCACATCCAGTACTTAAAGGGATTTCACAAAGATTCAAATAAATTCATTCTGGCTGCATCACACCACCTTTTTCTTGATTGGATCACAATAAACCAAAACATCACTCGAATACTTTTGGGCTAGGTATATGTACTTGTGTGTAACTAAAAAAAAAATTGTAAGCAAGTTTAATCAACTTTAGTCTGTACTCGACATTGTTTATGCCTTACTCCATCACTAGAGTAGACTTTTCAATAGTTAAGAAAATTCAAGTTAAATAATCATTATAGTCATTTGTGCCACTAATGAGGTTTTCGATAAAGTTTGTGATATTGTTTTATCTTATGTTGTCACAAATATTACGTAAAACTCTGGAAAATAATATAATATAATACTACATATAATACTCTGGAAAAATCTTTTTTCTGCTCAGATTTGCACTTTGGCTCTGTTTATATAAAAGAGAAAGTAGCTGAAAAGTGGTAGCTCAGTGGTTAAGCTGTTGGACTTCAGATCAGAAGGTTGAGAGTTCAATCCCCAGCACCACTGATCTGCCACTGCTGGGCCCTTGAGCAAGGCCCTTAACCCTCAACTGCTCAGTTGTATAAAATGAGATAATTGTAAGTTGCTTTGGATAAGGGTGTCTGCTAAATGCCATAAATGTAGAGCTGGAAATCAGGAGATTTATTTTGCATAAAACCTTTGGAAAAATAAGGGCTTGGTTGTAGGTTGAACTATTAGAAAAGTCAGGTGCTGAAAGAGAATTTCTGAATTATACAGATGTACTGTAGCCTGATTCTTTACATTTAATCTTCAAATTACGTATGTTTTATGTTGTATACTGTCTTTTCACAGCTAATGCTGTAATATATACAAGTAAAAAGATTCTTGGGTTTGACTGTCTTTGTTGAATTGTTGTTATTCTTTTTTTTTTTTTTTTTTGCTAATTTTGTTCCTGCTTAATGAAGTTTTTTTTTTTTTTTTTTTTTTTTAAATATACTATCTACATATATATCTCCACAGCTACTTGTTCATCATGCAGCTAAATGTTTTAAGTCTCCTTTGTCTGATTGGTGAGAAATTATGTTAAATTATTTTTATTGAGATGAATCATTTTGGTTGTGAAATGATTTGATATATATATATATATATTTGCCTATAGATCAGTGACAAAGATAATTCAGTTGCGATGTAAATAATCAATAAATGATCTAATTATAAGAAAAAGTAAATTCAAGAAAGAAATCTCTAAACACCAAAAAACAAAAAAAAAACAAAAAAACAATGCTGTTCTTCCTTTTCAATCAGTAAATTCACCACAGAATCTATAGCCAACAGCATTAAAAAGTATAGCATTATGAAGGCCAAGATCAACCCAGATTAGGTCTTCTTAGTTAACAAATAACATGTGTACCTGGAGCATAACATACTAATTATATTTTCACTGATCTTTTGCTTGTTTTTGCATTCGAACCAGCCTTGGTGTCTGTGTTCCAAATTTAACCATCATGACAATTTATTTTAGTAAATATCAGTTTTTATTAAAAATCTAAATATGACTATTTTGTACTTTGCTTCCATTTGAATTGTTTTAAGTGCTCTTTATTATATGCAGTCAAGTTACCTATCACATGAGGTACAACAGAATCCATCTCTGTGTAGGCATTTTCTGAATGTGCAGTATCTTAAGAAATTGTCTGTTGAAGAATCAGTGAATGTTTTTTTTGAACACACCATTTGGGATCTTTGATATAATACTAGCTCTTCTCCCAACTAGGTTCAAAACAGGCTTGATCCCCGAATGCTTGACCCTGACAGCTTCCCTGGTAGAAGACATTCCGTGCCAGAAGCATTAACATTTCTGGAAGAACATGTAGGCTATTCTACAGGCTATTCTCTGGTCATCACATGCAAACTTCACAAAAGATAAAAGATGTGATGAAAAACAAGACGAATACAAATACAAGAGCTTGTGTGCATTAAACATATTATATATATATATATATATATATATATATATATATATATATATATATATATATTTGTATTCGTCTTGTTTTTCATCTTGTTTTTTTTTGTTGAATACACATACAGACAAACCATAGGTCACAAGAGAGGTGGGATGTTGATCAGTACTGGCTTGGGATGGGCGTCATCACGCATCTCAGCCAATGAGAGCATTTGGGGTGGGCCTAAGCCTGCTGAAGCGCCCACATGAACCAGGAAAACCGGAACAGAAAAATGGAAAAAGGTACCGAACTTTTACATGGACATTTTCAGTTTAAATCTCTTCCAGACGGCGGAGTTGATAGAACAAAAGTTATATGTAACCACTGCAAAGCTGAATTTTCTTATCACCGGAGTACTTCGAGTCTGAAGTATCACTTAAACGCAACACACACCGTTGATGCCAGCAAATCACCCACCCAAACAAACCGTGGAGGCAGGCTTTCCAAAGGAAATCCAGTACAAACATGGACTTCGCAGACTAAAAAGTCTTCTGCACAGTAACACTTGGTACTAAACATAGACTGTTTATGCTGCTCCCTGATAAAAGAAAAATGTTTCTGCTGGTACATGTTCAGAACATGTTAATTTTTTATAAATGTTAACTTGCTGTTGCTCTGAAGGTGTTATAATGTTATGATCGGAGCTCTGAGCATAACTTGTTTTTCTATAACAAACTAGACTAAACGTTAATGCCCTGGCAGTGGCAGATAGCTTTGGTTTTATATTTAATTTGATTACATTAATGATTAAGTTGAGATTTACAAGAAATATTTTAAATAAATTTAACTGCTACTATGTAAAGGGAATACTGCTGTAAAAAGCACCATATATGTTTAAAGTGTTTGCAAACCAAATGTTATTGCACTTTTGTTCAAATAGCAGTACTTTTAAAATAAAAGTGCACAATACACTACTTTTGAATTCATTATTTAATTTTACGCTTAATGTGATTAAAAATTTTAATCGTTTCCCAGCACCAATCTTTCCTCTTAAATTTTCAACCTCATGTTGTCCCAGGTAGTTTGAACTTTAGGGATCTAAATCTACATTCAGATTTCTGTAAAGGTGATTTGTGACAATGTTTGTCATTAAAGGTGCTATACAAATAAAACTGAAAAGAGATTGAATTGAGCATATGAGGCGTTTACATGAAAATGTGCCACAATTACATTACAGAAATGCAGAAGTAATTCTGACCAGCTGTGTTGATACAGAACTTGAATTTTGTAGACTGAATAATATGTAAGGATTTAGAGATTACAGGCCACTGATGTGTTTCTTGAGAAAGATGTGTCCATCTGGCTGCACCCTCCAGGTCACAGTTGTCTCCCTCGATATGCCATGTTCCTTCAGTTTTTGTACAATCTGAAGGACAGAATCAGGATTTTATTGCTGAATAATTTGAATTTGCCAAATACATTTGTGCATGATCAGTCTCCGGTTAGTCAGAAAGTGTACTTTGTTTTGAAACCAGCGAAATTTAATAACTTACCTGCTGTAGAATGGCAGACTGAACAGCAGGATCAAACACACTCATGTCCTTGAATCTGCAGTTTCACTACCTCACAATTTAAGACAACAGCCAGCAAAAAGACAGGAATTTAAAAGTCTGCCATAGACATGATGCTTTACGGCACTCTCAGAGGACTTACAGCAGTAACCAAAAACCAAAAGACTCACGTGTGTGGCAGAAGAAATGGAATAGGCTGTTGCATTGCCTATTCACTATCAGACTGTTATTAACCGAAGCACAGTTGTCATCGTGATCAATGTTATTTGGGAAGCCAGGACTCCACCAGAGGTCTAAAGGTAGGGTCCCATCAGACCACATCCAAGTGTTCCTAAATAGGCCGAACCAAGAAGTGCCCTGGACTGATGCCATCTGTTCTAACTGGTTGATCTCTGTTACAGTGGTTGCACTGGCCAAATCTGTGAGATATCTGCGACAGTAAGTCTGACCTTCCCACCAGTTCATTGTGGGAGGAGGGACGGCAACAAACCCTCCTAAGCTAGCTGTAAAATATTAATGGTACAAATATATGTTAAAAGTAAGACAACATGAATTTATGAAAGATCAAGGGGTATGCTATAAAACAGTGGTATCAGCATTATGTATAAGGGCTGTCTGTTATTCTCTGGTGCAGTGCATCAGAATGTATTACAAACCCTTGTGATGTCTTTGATATACAGCCTCTCCTCTTTCTGAAGGAAACCATCTAGGCTGCCCAGGAGAACAACAAATGGTTATGTATATAATTGTGGCTTTAAACTTGGGTCACTGGGATGAGCATGAGATAATGGGGACCTTTTATAGGTCATCAGGTGATGACTTTGCTACTACTACTCGGCAAGGAAACATCCTGTAAGGAACCACAGTTACATATGTAACCTTCTGAGTATATACTGTACAATGAAAAGCAATTGGATTTAAATGCAGATGTTGGCTTACCATCATAACATATGGAGGTTTTCAAATCTGTGCAGTGATAATCCCTCCATTTTCCATTTGAGATTACTGCACCACAAATTTCATTCCCACCAGCATTATCTGGCTGTCCAAGGTCCCAATTGGTTAGACTGAAATTCATCACTTGGGTTTTATAGGACCAGTACCAGTCTTTGACATTGAGGTACATTCCAATCCAGTCAGTTGCTGTCAGACCTTTGCTTTCTGCCTCAGTGTTCAACCTTTGCCAGTCATCATCAGTCTGCACCACAGCCATCATACTTGTTCCTGCAGTAAATTTGTGCATCTATCCACGTCGCTGGTGTTGTGATTAGATGATAATCATGGCGGTCATCTTGCAGGGCGATTGGGACAACATCTGTTGCAATATTTTATTTAGAACGCACATATAATGGACAATTGAGATTTTCTTGATGTAATTTTTTAATACACTATATAGCCAAAAGTATGTGTACACCTGACCATCACACACTGTAAAAGCATGTTAAGTCTCCCACTTAAAAACATTAAGTAACTGACTTCATCACCTTTCTTAAATTAACTCAACTTTATCACTAATTTCCCATTTTTAGTTGGCATAACAAGCTTGACTTAGAATGTTGACTTAAAATGCTTAGATGTAGCCATATAATGTTCTTATGCCTAACTTAATTCAAGTTCTGAAAATTTAAATTTTAAGTTAACTCCAAATTTAATGTTAGCCTTTCCAGAGTTTTTTTTGGAGGGTCTCTGGCATAATAGGGAGACCATTTAGCGTAATCACTTTCCCATGTTTAGTGATGTCTGGACTGGTTCATCCTTTTTGTCCAATGAAAATTTTTATGTTTGGCAAAAAAAAATTCGCATTATACATACGGAAAATGTGATTTTTAATGTAACTGTAACTTTACTACTGCAATTAATTTGGAACCACTTATGTTTTTAAGCTCATGGAACGTTTGAAATAGGTGATTTTTTTTTTTTTTTACAGTGTGACCGTATGTTGTTCTTCCCCACACTTTGGCAACAAATTTGAAAGCACACTATTGTATAGAATGTTTTTGTATGCTTTAACGTTAAGATTTCCCTTAACTGGAACTAAAAGGCCCAAACCCATTCCAGCATGACAATACCCCTGTGCACAAAGCAAGGTCCATAAAGACATGGTGTGCCAAGGCTGGAGCGGAAGAACACACAGAGCCCTGACCAGAACACTTTTGAAACTGGAACACAGACTGCACCTGAGGCCTCCTCACCCAACATCAGTGCCTGACATCACAAATCCCCACAGCCACATGCGCAATGGTTTTGAAATGGGATATTCAAGAAGTACATATGAGTGTGATGGTCAGGTGTTCACATATTTTTGGCCATATAATATAAAAAAGGTTACAATCCTGTACTCCAGACCTGCATTTAATACACAATTCTCAAGTACAGATAGAGGAGTTGGAATAACATAGCCCCATCTCTACAGGGAAAATCAAATGTTGTATTTATTAATGACAAATTATATGATTGCTCCTGTTTAAGACAGATGTGAAAAATGAAAGATACAAGGGAAAACAGACAGAGACTTTAGAAACCCTACAAGAGATTTTGGGCTACACAAGTTATACTAATATAGAAATGTATTATCATGTATAAAAAGTTATTTTTAAAAGGTTATTTATTATCAGGCTTTTGCCTGGTTTGTTTATTATTTAGAAAGTAGCCAGTACTGTTAACATTTTATCACACAAAATCAATCATACTTATTAGTTTAACTCAGTGGGAGTTCAGAAAAATATACATTTATTTAAAAGCATGAGCATAAATGTGATTTATGAATAGGCTCTCACCAGTGAGACACAGCAGCAGAAGATGACTCAGCTTCATGATGAACATGGAGTTGGAAGCACTGAAATAAATAAGTTTGTAAGGGGCTAATTGAGGTCTTATTTGTTTTCTATTAATACATTTCTCTGCAAACTGCTGAGCATGAATTAATAATCTTCTATAGCCTTCTATATAATTTTTTTCTATTGCATATATTCTGATTTTTTTTTTTTCAAATGTCATACTGTACACAATTTGTGTTTGGAAAATTTGCAGTGACCAAGAAATACATGTTGGCTCCAAAAAAAAAAAAATCATGTTAAAATATTTGTCTCAATACAGAAAATTGTGTTAATTTGCATTTCAATTAATGCATTTAAATTTGATTCTCACTTTACTTTTTGAATAATTGGCTCTTTAGCTTTGGGGTTTTGGATTGTGACTTGTCCATTAGAGTTAAGAAAACTGTTAATTGCACACATTTTACCATTATGATCAGAATTGAAGTTTATGGCAGTAGCTTGCATTGAGATTTGGCATAACATTATTTATTTACTTACTTACTTTTCATAGGCACAGTCCAAAATTCACAGTCGGGTTGGCTTTTTGATTTGTAATGTATAATTAGGCTAGCTTAGCAAAATTGGGAATTATAAAAAAATTTTACGGGATCACCTAGAAGCATATAAAACCTAATGTACTCAGCTTAATATTTCTATTTGGCAACAAAGTAATGCTGTTAGCAGCACTCAAAATTTCATGTTTAAACAACTTGAGCCAACCTAAAAAAGCACTAAATACTTTTAAGTTAGGGATTTTTACAGTGTACCTGCTGCTGCATAATATTTTAATCCATCATGAAAAATAACATTCCATTATACCATAGTTTTGACACTTTAGGGTTTAAATTATTGGGCAGTTTCATACTTCAGCTTTTGCAAACTTCCTTTTTATTGTTCCTGTTTATTTATTTAGTATTCCCACACCAGGCTGACAAACACCAGGCTGAACACTGAGAGCTCTTAAAGCCATAAACTGCAGTCACTTGATGGTATCTAGAAAGTAAACACCTAATATGGGCAGATAAGACTAATAAGATGTGAATGTAGGTTATTAATTCATGCTCAACAGTTTGTACCAAAAGGTTTTAACAGTGCTTATTGTGCATTATCATAATTATTAGTCATTTTTACATAACAGATCTCAGTTACATAGCAATACAGGTATGAATAAAGACTAATACACAGGGAATAAATCTTTTACAAGATAACCACTCGTGCTTAGCATGAGTATATTATGTGAAATATTGATTTTGAAGCAGGTAGAGGCAGAACACAGCAGAAGAAGGTTAGGACAAAATAGAAATTCTTTGCAATTCATCCACTCTATACTTTCAGAGCTGCAGCAGATCATTCCCAGAGACAGAAATATCCATGACAAAAAATAAGAAAAATAGGAAAGGAAAATAGTCTGGGAATTATAACTAAGTGGGTGATTATGGAAAGGTCATAGTTATAAGCCACTGAATTTTTTAATCTGTTTATAGCTGTTATAACATAAGTAGTAACAGTAACTCCACATCATCACACCACCCATTTTCATATAATATTATATCTCTTTGTGTTTTATTCCTCACATAGCATAGCAGAGATGGTGTAAGGGTTCAATTATTCAGTTTGAGAGTCTCCAAGATATGGACTTGTTAAGATGATTGCTACTTAGCAGTTTATCAGAACAATGTAGATAGTCAAATTTTTCTGATCTAATAAGTAGATCAGACTGTAACAATAGATCAGTTTTAGTTTTTTTTTTTTTAAATCAGGGTATACCATTGATTCAGTGCATCATTACACTGGTACGATAGGGTACATGCTTTTCGGAATATTATCATCAACAGCAACAAAAAGGACAAATGAGATGCCATTAATCATACATTGCTGCATGAACAGTAAAAAGAAGAAGGCAACATCAACACATACCTGGAATGTAATAATTTGAGGACTGCTGTTTCTTCAGTGGCTCTGGATGTTTGAGATCTCTGCTGGCAGCCTTTAACTTTCTAAAAAGCTTAACTGGCTACTGAGCTTTTACAATAACAAATGTCCCATGCAAACCAGGTCTTTTCTTGAAAGTCTGTTGGCATTGGGATAGTGAGAATATTCAACACACATGACAGAGACTGATTTCCATTTCGACTTTTCCTAAGACACTGTGTTCTAATCAGAGGCTCCTTATTTTAACAAAACCAAAGGGTATGGAAATGAAAGGGAAGGAAATGTCCTTGTGCATTTTCAAACCTCATGAGTAAAAAAAGCAACAAAAGAGGATTTTATTGTATAATTATTTTGAAGACTACTGCAGCAATACAGGGTTGTTAAGTGTGTGACCTTTAAGATGCCTCTGAGTCATGTCAGGAGTTAGATTGTGAGTTTATCTTCGTGTTGTTTGGAAGCAACCGTGTGATGGTTGGCATAGTATTGCAAATAAAAAGTTCCTGGGGAAACTCTAACACACTAACAGTTTGGCAAGCCAGCCAGGGGCGAGTCAGAAAGAAAGTCAAGTATGAGTACACACATATTTTGTAAGTTTTAAGTGTTGCAGTCAGGAATTTGGTATTAAATACTGGCAAATTTCTGGTTGAACAAACTGACATAGATGGACTAGGTCACTTTGTAATGTGATGATAGTGGATTTCTGTTTTGGCTCGCTGTAGTGTGGTGATATTTATTTTTAAAAGGTTTGCTATTTTTTGCAGTGAAATTAAATGGTAAATAAATAAGTGAACAGTTGGAGTTGACATTGGACATGAGGTTGGTTTACGGAAGAGTGTACAACGAAGTGATTTTGTTATGAGTTCACAGATAGGAGATTCAAGTTTAACTAGACAGTTTGTGGAGTGATTGCTGTCTGAGGTGTGGTTTGCTTAACTGAGGAATCCCAATGCTGGATAATGCATTGGGTGTAGATTGAAGGTTTTTTTTTTTTTTTTTTTTTTTTTTTTTTTTTTTTTTTAATAAAGCAAAAAAAAAAATATATATTTTTATTTTATTTTAAAAAAAAAATGTAATGGGTATTTGGTGGA
>CM075030.1:5190236-5205203 GCA_037576675.1 Pangasius sanitwongsei | reverse complement strand
GTTTTTGTTTTTGTTGGTTGGTTTTTTTTAACTTTTCCAGCCATTTTTTTTTTTTTGTTTTTGTTTTTTTTTTTTTTTTTTTTTTTTTTTTTTTTTTTTTTTTTTTTTTTTTTAAATAAGCTAATAGTATGATAACTATAGAGAGATATTTTTACCATCAAAATTGGATGGTTTGATGGTGCATGTTATATAAGACTTAGCTGAACAACAATGGCTGTTGATGTAATGTAACTGGTAGTATATATAGAGAGATTTTCTGTAAATCCACCATGCTTAACTACTGTAAGGTTATGTCCCAAAGTGTGTTTTGCAGGTTCCCAGTCGTAAACAAGATCCAGCAGTGACCTGATATGGAAACTATTACTAAACCAGATTCAGGAGTGACTTGCTATAAAGTCATTGCTAAATCAGATTCAGGGGTGAACTGCTATGGAACCAATGATGAGGTATTTCAGAGGACATGTTCTGCAAGCCAGATGTATCCATGCAAAGTCTTTGCCTCTCTACTAGAGGCCTGTTTGGCAGGAAATTGGGTGAATCTGAAACATTTGGCAGAAACACTGGAGTGAGGCACAATGTAGCACAATAATCGAGGAGTCTGCTTCACTATGTGGATCCAGAAATGGCACACTCATGACGGAGTTCAGACCCCAGTTGACCTGGTGGCAACTTCACCTAGCTGGACTCTCTTAACCTTGTTCTAGCAGTTTAACAGCCTCTGGTGGATCTCTGGTCAGAATTTCCATAGTCATAAGGGTTGACTGGAAAGTCATCTATTGCTTTATCCATTTTATACAAGACCTATACACTACACAACTTTCAAAATCTCAGAATCGCTGACCTTTTCACACTGTAGGACTTTTTTTTTAGGGTGAGGCACACGGAATACAAATGTTTACTGTGCAACACCAGTAATACTGTTGTATTTCTTTTCATTTTTGCTGTTCCAAACAGGTATTTGGGTATGACATGCCATTTTTAATAGAAAATTTCTATAGACTATTGCTCTTACATTTTGCCATTGTCCTCAAAAATAAATAGTTGTGTGATAGAACTGGAATAAGGGTTCTCTTGCATATGACAGCAGATGAATTTGATTTCCTCTCAGGTTCTCATTGGTTGTTTGTTTGTTTGTTTGTTTGATTTCACATTACATGATTCATCATTGAGAAAATCAATCATGCTTGAAAATATCAGAGCCTCTATGATTGCTCACAGACTGAGAAAGTTGCATTGCTGAATCATTCACAGTACACAAGTGGACACAGTGGGAGTGTGCACTAACTTTAAAATTTATATCTTTCTGCACTATACAGTTTTTAAAAAAATTGAATTGAGTAGGTCACTGAGGCCCAAGACTGAGATAGGGTAATCTCCCTTTGTCACTGAAAGTTTTTCTGGAATGGTAATGGTTATGTAACCCAGTATCTGCCAGGGTTTAATACAAATGGAGTTATCTACTGTTTTATTCAGGTTATAGTTTGAGTGTTTGTTGGAGAAACAGCATTTAATACAGTCTCGATGCGATACAGTCAACCATATGTACATTACATAAGTATGAGGATTACATAGTGCAATTATAATAATGTATTGTAATGTCTGTAGCAGCATATTTACATGTTGTGTATTATGTAAGAGAATGGATTCTTGCAAATTAGCAGCATATCAGAGAGTATTGTTGTGAACGATGAATTAGTGCATATAACTTTTGTGCAACATCAGTGCAATATCCAGTGCAACAGGAACAAATGGACCAGATAGACCAGCACCAACTCTGGGGATGGACCTGTAGTGCTTTTCCGATGGCAAGGAGACGAACAGGCAGTATCTAGGATGGGATTGGTCCAGGAGGTTCAATCTGATGATAGGCTAGGCCATCTTCACCACTTGTTGCAGATCTCTACGCTCAGCAGCAGTGCAGATAGCAAACAGTACTGTAATATAGTATGTCAGAATTCTTTCCACAGTACTACGGTACAAACTGACCAGGGGTTGCTGTAGTAGGCTGGCCTTTTTCAGCTTCCTCAGGAAAAAAAGGCGTTGTTGAGCCTTCTTCACAATATTTAGCTGCCAGGAGAGGTCCTCAGTCACCAATTTGAATCCAACCACTCTCTCTCCACCTCTACATTGTTTATACAGAGAGCAGACTTCCACACCACCTACTGTTGTATTGCAAATAAAACCTATCTTCCATAAAGCAAAGTGTTGTGGTTCTTTACTGCAAAGTTCCTGGGAAATCTCTGCAGCAAAAATCTCCAATCTAAAACGGACTTTCCCATTTTCAATTTCACATCCAATGCTATTATCTTTGATCCATTTCCTACTAAAGCATACTGCCCAGTTGGATGCATTTATGTGTGGTTTATTTATTTAACCTGTACGATGTGCACTGCAATGCTTTCCAAGAAATTATAAAATTTGACTTGAAATTCAGCTCAGAGAATTTATACTTTAGTCTGACTTACAAAAATAACTTGTAAAAAGTCTTCAAGCAGATTATTCATTCATTTAGCTTTAGTAATTGCTTGGTCCTAGTCAGGGATGTGGTACATACAGAGCCTATCTCAGGGACACTGGGTACAAGGTGGGAGATTTCACCCATCATAGAGTACCATGTACACAACCATCACATATATATTCACACCTATGGGTGGTTAAGCATAGTTAAAGGGAGGAAACCCACATGAATATGGGGAGAGTTTGTGAAATTCCAAACAGACAGTAACCCAAGCTCAAGGTGGTAGTATTCATGGATGATATTCTCGTGGATCAGCACAGCCAACATTGGTGGTAAATTCTCAGACAATATTGGATAATGACCTAAAAATAGAATATTAGCTTTTTGGTGCAGTCATTTGACCAAAACCTCAAACAGTCAGAGGTACAACATTTCACTTTACAATATGTCATTAAAGGAGTGGAGGCACTGCCTGGAGAGTCTCTACAGCTAATTGCAACTAATTGTTGTAAACAACCTTGAGTATATTAGGCACTCACAACATAGGTTTTAGTGTCATTCAGACCTGTGAGTGTAGACACACCTTTGCACTGTAAACAATTGGCTGATTTAATAGCACAAACACAAACCGCCTCAGAGAAACAATATACAGTTAAAAGTTCAAGTTCAAGTGGAGTTTGTCATTTCAGCCATATACAAGTACATAGTGAAACGAAACAATGTTTCTCCAGGACCAAGGTGCTACATAAGACGACACAGAACAACACAGAACTACAAGGGACTACATAATTTATACATAAAGTGCACAAGTGCAAACATGTGCAGACAGCACAAGACAGTACAATGACTACTGGGACAGACAATGGGCACAGTAAGTCCCAGTGCAGTGCCGACCAGTACACAGTTCTGTTTAAAAGTGAAAAGACAATAGATTCTACACCCTGGGATGGACTATAAAATGAAGACAAATTGAGGAAATAATTGTTTAACAGTAAAAACAAGATAGAGAAAGATGTAGTCTACCCTAGACTACAACAAAGTGCTCATAAGCTTTGCATTGCAAATGAATTCGGAAAAAATACGCCATTAGGTATACTAATATAACACAGGATGTCAACAACCCAAGTACAAGACAACCGGCATATAAAACATTTTCAGTATTGGCAATAAAGTAGATCCAAAGTAAATAAATTGCAAAAAGTAGTTCACCTAAAGCAGACACTGACAGATGTTTGACCTCCCTGTTCTCTTATATTTATGAAATTGCTAGCTCCACTAACTAATGGACTTACTGAATAAAATAATGTTACACGTTCTGTAGACTGTAATTGTTAGTAGCAATTTAAAAATAATTTCCTTGTTTGCAAGCCATTATCCTGCATCAGTGCTGTTGCCATGCTGAAATGCTTTTTTTTTTTTCTCAAATGATGGCTGCAAAGCCCAGTAATGTTACGGCAGTTCAAGGGTTCAGTTGCCTGAGGAATTGTAAATGTCATCATAATTGATTTGGCATCATACCCCCACATGTAGTAAATGCATTTCCAGACTCAAGGCTTTTCAATGAAAAAAAAAAAAAGGATGAAACAGAACATACTTGTAATGTAAAGATTTAAAGGCAGCTGTTTTTCAAAAGCTTGGTACATTTTAGATATTTGTTGCCTGCATCTACTGAGCCATTATAATACCAAATCTCTTATTCAAACCAGTCCTACAGTGTATAAGGGTGACTGAATGGTCAGAATTTACAACACAGATGACTTTCCATTTACGAGTTTTCTTATTTGAACAAAAAACAAATAGCCTGGAAAGAAGTAAGCTGCTTTATTTTTATTTTTTTATACCATATCCATGATGTAAATGATAATAAATATGAGTACTTTTGCTCATCATGGAAATGAGATGATTGTATTTTTGAAAGGGAAAGGACATTTAAAGAATGATCATTCATTAAAATGATTTTATTTTTATTAAACAAACAAAACAAAAAAAAAAAATCTACAGAGGTCCACAATCCAGGTAAATAAGTTAACTTAAATCTTAGAGGTACCAGAGGTCCTCTTCTGGTATGAACAAATTATTCTCCAGTCATTTGATTATGCTGCAGGAATGACTAAAGAATGCCTCATTCCATGCACCATTCACCTTGACTGATAATCTTGTCAAAGAATGATCCAGTTTTCATCAAAATAAAGCTAGACTGCATTGTCTGTTAGCCTATATTAGCTTCATTACTGTGCTGGCATCATTCCTGGTCGACAGCAGGTTTCTTTGTAATTATACACATGTAATGTCATAATTTCAGTATACTATATGGGAGGAACGGTGATGCATCAGGTAGTGTTGCTGCCTCACAGCTCCAGGGGCCACGGTTTATTCAGGGTGAAATCAAATTTACACATTCAAATGTAAGCAAGAATTTGGTTTACTTAGGGCTCAGTAGTCATTTCAGCTTTTAAGACTGCAGAAATCTTACACATACACAAGTACAGCAGCCTTCAGTTTCTTACATTTCAGGTATGTTTTCATCTTTTCTTTTGTCCTCAACAATAAAAAAGTAAAAAAATATATATATATTTTGAAAAGCTCCCTGAAAAGTGTGTTCTTTGTGTAGAGCTGGACTAGAAGAATTTATCATATTATTCCACCTTTAATTAAATTCTTTAGCACTTTTGGACACAGTGAGCAGTATGATATATTGCCAAACTTTAACCATTTGACCAGATTCAAATGGGAACTGTCAGGTATTTCCCCCTCGCGCTGAGTGCCAAGTGTAAAAGCACTCGGCACGCTTAAGCAACCGGCAGCGTGACAGGTTATGTCTTTGGTTATGCTGCCATGTGTGTTTTTGTTTTGGACAGGGTGGCTGCTATAATACTGTATACTAATGTGAAGTATTGTTCTATTAGTAATGTGCAACATTAATTAATTACTTAATTATTTAATAATTTTTCCAGCTGCCCATCCATCATGATCATGAAGACAAATCTTTTTCGTCTCCTGTGTCTCAGCGGTGAGGGCACTTATTCTGCTGAATTCTATTATTATTATTATTATTATTATTATTATTATTATTATTTATTTTAATGCTGCACAAATTCCATTAGTATAACCTTAATGTGTCTACTAAACTGACATTCATTTACATATTAAGTAACTTTAATAATGTTGAAATTAATGATCTCAGTAATAATAATACCATTAAGATTATATCTGCCTGAGCAATCTGACCACAGTCTTTATAAAAACTTTATAAAAATGAAATGGCAAAGGATAATTTATTTTGACAGATGCCTTTTGATGTAAAAAGTATACTACATATACATAATGCACTGTCAAAGGAATCAATTTACCGAATCCAATGAAAATTTAGGATCTGTTTAGAGTCATCATTCAAACAAAGCTTCAAATCCAAGTGTTTTATGCCATTCAAAGAGCACTTTTTCCCTGAATGTCATTTACCTGGCTCAGGTGTGCTGGGTGCTAAACCAGAACAAAAAGAACCTTCTTGATCTGTTTTTTACTCCCTTCTTCCCAATCCAATCTCACTGTTTGGAAATTTAAGCATATTCAATTAGACAATGCTGCAATTGCATAAATAAATTTATAAGCACTTGTAAAAATCCACAATCACCTGGTAATGACTAATTGTGACATCTACTGTTTTTTTTTTGTTTTTGTTTTTAATTAAAACAATTCACCTGTAATTCACCTGCTTGCCTTAAAGTAAAAGCAGCAGTATTTAAGATATTTACTTTAAGATCTAATAATAGCCACCTGTCCATCATAAGTATTATCTGATCAACACAATATCTATGACATGGGCTAATGCAAAGAATTACTGCAGGAAACATACGATGACATTGCTACAGTGGGAAGTGATGATGACTGGATAAGGCTGAGGAAAGAAGAGACAGACAAAAGGTTTGATGACATTTGCCAGGGTCGGACTGTACAGCGACATCGACAGCTGGCGCTGGTCTTTTAATGACGTCCCATTGAAGAATCAAACTTTAACAAAGTGGTACTCAGGAGAGCCAAATAATGGTGAAGGAAATGAAGCGTGGGGTACCATAGGCCAACTGGGAGAATGGAGGAATTATCCTTGCACAGACCTCAGACCCTTCATATGCTACAATTGAGAGTTAGCAAAAAATCCTCCATAGTAATAAAAAGCATTTTCATAATATTTTTAAATTTGTATATTTTAAAAAGTAGAATAAAAAATGAAATGTGGCTCCTGAGTGGCTGAGTTTGAATCCCAACAATGCCACAACTATCCTTTGCTGGAAACCAAGGAAGCAAAATGGTCTGCACTGTCTAGGAGGAAGGGATGGTATACTGTCAATCAGTGACACGAGACAATCGTGGGTATCTGTGAGCTCATGCATGTGGAAGAAGGCAGACTGTGCTTTACTCTGAGTGTGTTACACTGCCCTGTAATGTGGCATACTCAGTAGTTCAGGGGAGAAAAAAATGCTTTTGGTGTAACGCGGCAAGTGCCTTCTCAGGCAGCTCTACGGCCACCTACACGGGCTTTATAACACGGCGATCTCAGGCAGGTAATCAGCGTAAATGTGCAGCACCTGGCCGCACCTCTTTATAAGCCCTCCGATGGCGCCACTCCGCGTGCGGACAGTGGTCTGTGCCAGGTAACAGAGCAGCGCCACGCTACTCTGAGCGGTAATTTTCGAAACCATAAATTAGAGAAGAAAATACTGAGGTTTAGAAAGGAAAGGGAGAGAAAAGATTGAGGGAAAGAAAGAAAAGGAAACTTAGAACTAAAGAGGAAGTCAAGTAGGCAAAAAAACTAAAGAGCAAGATAGACTGAGAAGCCTCACTCTGAGAGAAATATTCGGCTCTTTTAAGTTAGAAATTGTTCTTTTCTCATTTGGTGCCTTTAAGTTCGGCCAGAAAGAAGGCCAGTTTGGGTTGTTGTTGCTCATTAGAATGCTTGCAAATTTGGGCTCACGTGCACCAGCTGCTAAATGAGGTGTGCACTTGACGTGAGGTCTCTACATGGCACCATCCAAAATGCTTGCAAATGTAGGCTCACTTGGCACAACTACTAAGTGATGTGTACACCAGACATGAGATAATGTATAAAGGGTGCTAGCACTTTATAAACTCCTTTTATATACAGTTCACGTGGACCAGCAACTAAATGAGCCTCGCTTCAGGCCTGAGTTGCAAAAGCACCATTTGAATAAAATATAAACAATATTTTTTCCTCACCTGCAGTTTTTGTCCTCATAAGAGGCCTTCATTTAAAGCGGACATAAGCCAAAAACGTCATATTTAATTATCTATAAAATTCCGATTATATTAAATTGGGCATGTCATTATTTCTGTTGTACTTTTCACTGTTTGACTTTAAACACTTTTTGAAATAACTAACCCCCCCCCCCCAAACTGGGTTTTTAGAATGACAGTACTCTTAGTGCCTGACCTAGTGAACTAGCATGAGGATGTGTTTTTGATGGAGACTATAAAGCACTTCTGTAAGTCGCCCTGGATAAGGGCATCTGATTACACTGTGTACATCTTGCCCTCGTGACCTATATCTGAATTGTTTTATGGACTTTTGGATTATGTTTACTGTGGATTTTCTGTAGTGCTCAAGGAAACTATAAAAGGAGCAAAAATATCTTAAAAGTATCTTAATGTATCAGATGAATGTAAAAAAAAAAAAAAAAAAAAAAAAAAAAGGAACACCTGTAAAGAGTGATATATACAGTCCATGAGTATTTGCACAATGACACAATTTTTGTAATTTTGCCTCTGTACACCACCACAATGGATTTGAAATGAAGCGATCAAGATGAGATTGAAGTCTAGACTTTAGCTTTCAAGGGGTTTAACAAAAATATTGCATTAACCGTGTAGGAATTACAGCCATTTTTACAGAGCTCCTCCATTTTCACAGGCTCAAAAGTAATTGGACAATTGACTGGTAAGCAGTTTCATGGTGTTTATTAATAATGTGACTTCTGATAGAAGTAGCAGGATGAATACTGAAGTGTATAGAGCTATACTTTCTGCTCAGATTCAGTCAAATGCCGACAAACTGATAGGACAGCGCTTCACAGATGGATAATGACCCAAAACGTAGAGCAAAAGCAACCCAAGAACTTAAGACAAAGAAATGGAATGTTCTTAAATGGCCGAGTCTGTCACCTGACCTCAACCCAACTGAGCATGCTTTTCATTTACTGAAGACAAGGCTGAAGGCACAAAGGCCCAAAAACAAGCAGCAACTGAAGGAAGCTGCAAGAAAGGCCTGGCAAAGCATATAAAGGGAGGAAACTCGGCATTTAATGATCTCCATGGGTTCCAGACTTCAGGCAGGCATTAACTGCAAAGGATTTGCATCCAAGTATTAAAAATAATCCCAAACTGTTAAATTGTGCATTGCTGTGGTGCTCCAGGACTGCAGTCAGACATACCTGTTTTATCCGTTGCGGCATAGCAGAAAACTTGTCCTCAGTCCTCATTACATCAGGACAGGAAATGCTGAAGGCATCCAACATATTTCATATTTACAGATTATTAATAAATTACAATAAATAAAGTGTAGTAATAATACTGAGTAGTAAAAATCATTGTTCTGTTTTTCAGTTTGGAAGAAACTGGAGGAACACACAAAAAAAGCCTGTAAATGCAATTTTTTTTTTTTTTTTACATTCTATTCACCCTTCAAGCCACAAATCAAAATTGGGAGGTTAAAAAAGAAAAAAAATATATATATATATATTAATGCTGTATGCTACAACTTATTTTCTGTATCTTCTGATCTAGTCTATAATGTTAAATAAACTTATGTAACTTCTTGTTTTAACTGACTATTCTATCAGTTATTTCACTATGAGGCTCTGCTCTAATGAAGGTATGCATGTGTACAATGAAAAATGAAACTATTAAAAGGTAATAAAGTTCCTCAAAATTGACACCTATGGGTGCTGTAAGGTTGGTTTTATATTTAAAGTTTAATATTTCATGCTCACACTACCAACACCAAAACATTTACATAAAATTATTTATTATTATTATTATTATTCAATTTAGATTTCCCCTTATTTCCCATCCCAGTGGCCAAAACCTCTCTATCTATCTATCTAATATATATATATATATATATGTGTGTGTGTGTGTGTGTGTGTGTGTGTGTGTATGTATATATATATATATATATATACATATGTATGTATATGTATATGAAACTGGAGATGGAAATCAGTCTCTGTAATGGAAATTACAACCATTTTGCATAAAAGGTTTGGATAAGATACGGGCGCCACTGCAGTTTGAGCTTTTTGGAAAAGTCTGATAGAGCTGTACTGCAGCCTGATTCTTTACATTTATCCTTTAAATCTTCAGTGTTTACAGGTATGTTTACTGTTGTACTCTTCATTGATTACTTTGTGTTGCTTTCTTGGCTATGATTTTGAAGTGTCTGTTTTTCTCTTTTTTTTTTTTTTTACTTGTATATATTAATGTAGTTGAGCATGCATTTTATGAACATTTCAGAATATGGCTTAACATTTGTTAGATATCCTGTTCACAGCATTAGCAGTAAATAGATTATTAGATTCCGTTTTTTCTAAATCTGGGTCTCACAATCTGGATAATTTCTTTTTGTCATGTTTTTCACTAATTTTGTCTCTGCCTAATCAACATGACACTAAACCTGACAAGACTAATACAGTCCCCTGTGAAAGTATTGGAATGGCAAGACCAAGTCTTTTTTGTTTTTGCTATACACTGAAGACATTTGGGTTTGAAGTCAAAAGATGAACATGAGATGATAGATCAAAGTGAGCAAAAAATATAGGAAAAGATCATCTTAAAGTAAATTCAAGTAAATAACAATTAATATTTGGTTGCATATCCCTTGCTTGCAATAAGTGCATCAAGCTGGCGACCAACTGACATCACCAAACTGCTGCTTTCTTCTTTTCCAGGCTTTTACCGCAGCTTCTTTCAGTTGTTTTAGGGCGTTTCTCCCTTCAGTCTGCTCTTCAGGAGGTGAAATACATGTTCAATTAGGTTAAGATCTGTTGATTGACATGGCCAGTCTAAAACCTTCCACATTTTCCTCCGATGAAGGTCCTCTGTTGTGTTGGTTGCTTGTTTTGGGTCATTGTCTTGCTGCATGATGAAGTTCCTCCCAATTTGTTTGGATGCATTTCTCTGTAAATTGGCAGACAGAATGTTTCTGTAGACTTCTGAATTCATTCTGCTGCTACCATCATGAGTTACATCATCAGTAAAGATTAATAAGCCTATTCCGGAAGCAGCCATGCAAGCCCAAGCCATGACACTACCTCCACCATGCTTGACGAGCTCGTATGTTTTGGATTATGAGCAAATCCTTTCTCTCTCCACACTTTGGCACTTTCTCCACTTGAAAAATGTGTAGGCTTTAATAAAAGGTGTCATGTAAATATCAGTAAACAAAAGCTGAAATTCTGATCTATCATGCCATATTCATCTTTTTATCTCAAACCCAAATATCTTCAGTGTATAGCAAAAAACAAAAAGAGATTGCCTTTGCTGTTAAAATACTTTCAGAGGGGACTGTGCATTTTTGGAGGGCTGTTTGCCAATCTCAGTTTTGTTAAAGTGACACTTGCTCTTTCTACTATAATTTAACTTAACTTTTTGTTATTTACTCCACAGCTACTTGTTCATAATGAAGCTACACCTTTTAAGTCTCTTGTGTCTGATTGGTGAGAAATGATTTATAACTATATTTAGATTAGACTATTTTTAGAGAAATTAGTTGATATTTTGTTGAGAAGGTTGATATTTGGTTCAGCCTTTATATCAGTGAAAAAATTGAATTGAATCATCAATAAATTATCTATTTAACTGTACTTATTTGCGATGGTTACTTTTGACACTTACTGCTATGAAAAAGGTATTGATTACTTATGACCAGGGGTGTAATAATAGAGTGTGATGCTATACTGAAATCATAAATATTCACACTATTACGCTATATAGGTGTAAATATTACATCATTAATAAAACAATGTGTCTACGTATATTTTAAAGAACAAGGCTAAATATGCTGAAATGAAAATATATCTATTTACTTTCCAAAATTTCACTGCAGTATTCTGTCTCATACTGTATGTGCAAACATATGCTATGTTTTAGAGGGGAAAAAAGGTTTTTATGTATCAAATGTTGAAATTAAGAATTAAAAAATGAAAGAGAATGAGGAAGAACATTTGAAGTTTTGTTTGTAGGATTATGATCCAAGGACCTTGTACATCTGTTGAAAGCTGTAATAATGAAGAACTATTGGTATAGTTTATGAAAATAAGCAAATATGCAAAGAGTCCTTTGGGGAAATCTGATCCAGCTGATGGCTTGCACAGGGATCGGGCGCCAGTTGCTAACAAATGGCAGGTGAAGTTACTGCACCACCTGGGAACTTGTTAATTAATACTAAAACAAATGTTTTTCTGTCTATTGTTTCCTGCACAGTAACATAAAGTTAAAACAAAATTTAAGTAAAAGGGTATTGGACTTTATTCTCCAAATACAATTTACAAAAAGAATGATTTATACTCCTGTGCACAGCCCTCTTCAACTAATTCCACAGGTTTACAATAGGATTCAGATCTGGGCTCTGACTGGTTATTATAACCCTGGTTCAAGGGAGGCACCATAAAATAATCAAGGCACCAAATTCAAATGACCAATTGTTTATTTAAAGTAGATAATCTAGGGAATCAAACAAAGGGAAGATAACTCTGGTGGCTGCAGGTCCTGCTGCTGGGTAAGCTGCAGAAAGAGATTTTCTATTTTCTCTGTCAGCTGCAGAAAGATTTTTTTCTCTATACTGATTTTTCCCCCACTTCAACATTACGGCCTATTTGCACAAAATGTGGAGAAGTTCAAGGGGGGTGAATACTTATGCCAGGCACTGTATCTAGTACTTTTGGTCTACTATGTGGTTTTTCTTTAATATTGCCAACAGGTGTCCCGTTTGCCCTGTCCATCCAAAATTGGATGCAAATTGCCCCTCTTCTCATCAAGCAACATGTGACCTGGCTGGTGGCACAGAACTACTGCAGGGAAAACCACCTTGGCCTATTTACAATTACAAATCTAAGGGACCAAGGGAAGCTAATCGAAGAAATGAATAAGAATAACGAGAGTGTCCCTGTCTGGACGGGTCTGTACAATGATCTAGACAGCTGGTACTGGTCCTATAATCACTTGCCATTGAACAATATAACCCTAAGAATATGGTATGCAGGACAGCCTGATAATGGATATGGAGAAGATGTGTGTGGTACCATAACCTTGGAGGGATATTGGCGCATTTTCCCCTGCTATTACACAGGACCCTTTATATGTTACGATGGTGAGTCAACAGGCTGATTTCTGACAAAGCACCATGTATTGTCAAGCTCTTTCCTAGACACAAAGTGAAAACTCTGTTTTGCAAAGAATGGTCTTGCACAGTCTCCTCACACAGATCAGGGTGGGCTTCCTAAAATGTGTGTAACTAAGTGCTTTGTTATCTCCTTTGTACATTCTTTACAATTATCTCATAGTTTCAGTGTTTCTTTTCCCCCCTGCGTGCCCTGCAATTTAGAATATAATTGAAGTTGTTTTGTCTCTTCCAAACAAATGTAATTTCTGTCGTAAATTGTTGCTTATGCTGACACCTATTGGTTATTGGGAAAATCACCCTGGGTTTGTTCTGTGCAGGTTCCTTATTTGTTCACTGTTGACAGACCTTTCTGACTGTAAAGAAAAATTGATTGCTTTACAAATGTAAAAATATCGTAGGTAATGTTGTTTACTACAGGCCAAGAGCTTCAGTTAGTGATGACATTAAACATCAGAATGGGGGAAAATGGGATCTCAGTGACTTTGATTGTAGTATGAGTAGTGCCAGATGGGCTGGTTTGAGTATTTCAGAAACTGCTGATCACCTTGGATTTACAAGAAGAGTTTACAAGAAGAGAATGGTTTGAAATGGAAAAAAACAATCTGAGAGGCAGTTCAGAGAAGTCAGAAGTAAATAGCCAGACTGGTTCCAGCTGACAAATGACACAGGACCTCAAAGTTTTATACAACCCTGCACAACAAATCAAACCTTGAGGCAGGAGACCACATCAAGGGGAAAATCCAAGAAGATCTGCAGTTTCTGAAATACTCAGTCCAGCCTGGCAAAGTCAACCATGTCACTGTCAAAGTCAATAAATTAAAATTAATTGCTAGTGTTTTCAGTGTTCCTTATATATGAATATATATTATATATTACATGTGATTGTTTTGCAACATATTGAATTAAAGCCCTACTAAAATACAGAAGCATAAAACAGTAACAAATCAAAACTGTATGTGTTAAAATTTATTTTTAACCTCATTGCTATTTTACAGCTAACAGCAATCTTGCTGACAGGTTTGTTGGCTACTCTAATCCCTTAACCTGGCTTGCTGCTCAGGCGTATTGCCGACAATATCACACAGATTTAGCCAGCACAACCACTGAAACAGACATCAGCCTTTTGCAGGAGATCCTATCAAACAGGAATTATATCACTGCTTGGATTGGTCTAACCAGGGACACTTGGAAGTGGTCAGATGGGACTGAGCCTTCATATCTCCCATGGTTAAGTGGGCAACCAGATAATTATTATAGCTGGGAGAATTGTGGAGTGGTGCAAAACGGACTGCTCAAAGACGAGCAATGCACCAACCAATACTATTTCGTCTGTTCTGCTTGTGAGTGTTTTGTGTTCTTGGATACTGCCACCAGTCCATTTGTAACAGCTGTGGAAAAAAATAGTATTCCTTTTGGCAAAAAAGGGTAACATTGTTGCCTCACAGCTCAGGGGTCCCCAGTTCTATTTCTGAGCTCCGGTTACTGTCTATGTACAGTTTCCATGCATGTTCTCTCTCTGTCTGTGTGGGCTTTCCCCAAGTTCTCTGGTTTCCTCCCTCTGAACACTGCTTAATTTGTTTTTGCATTTAACCTAATTAATTATTTTTTATGCTGCATGGTGGCCCGGGGGTTAAAATCTGAACTTGTAGCATGTCTTGAAAATTCTGAATTATACTTCTGAGGTATATTTTTGTTTTGTCTTCCACAGATCTATTCAGGACACAAATAGTGAAACTGCAAGTGAAGTCGGATCAGAGTGTGCATGACCCTGCTGTGCAGTCATCTATTCTAGAGTTGGTAGGTTACACGAAGGGTCTTTTTTGTGTACTTGCATTTTTAGGTATGTTTTTAGGCTTATAGATATAGAATTTAAACTTGTAACTAAACTACTGGACTTTCTACTACACTACAAACAAACAAACAAACAAAAAACATAAGACTAGTCTGTGGTGCTCACCTGATCAGTGCACTGCAAAAAAATTGACATTTTAGCAAGTGAAAATATTATGACTATAGTCAAATTTACACTATATTACCAAAAGTATTCGGTCACCCATCCAAATGATCAGAATCAGGTGTCCTAATCACTTGGCCTGGC
>CM075030.1:5174108-5185128 GCA_037576675.1 Pangasius sanitwongsei | reverse complement strand
ATATATATATATATATATATATATATATATATATATATATATAATATGTGTGTATGTATGTGTGTATATATATATGTATATTTCAGTAACACAGTAATATGGTTAATGAAAGCTGCATATTTTTATATGTATTTTTATATATATATATGGTGAGACAACGACTGTTTATAGCTGCTATAATTAACACTTTTGTGGTACTTACATGTAACTACACATGGACAAAAAGTACAACATTTCATTCAGTTATTAATTACAAAAAATCTAATCGCTGGTACTTTGCTGTGGTATAACAGTAATAAAACCCTTTAGGATGTGCCGTTATAGAAAAATGATCACTTTTGGGGTAGTAACAATAACTCCACTTCACATATCACACCATGCTGTCATTGATTATCTCTCAAGTGTTTTATTCCTTACTTGCCAAATTCCAAAATAAATAAATAAAATGGTCACACTTTGGAGAATAAAGGAAGTCATGTTGACCTTAAATTTTGATCATTTCTTTGATTGCAAGTATCTGAGTAAATGTTTTTAAGTAAAGGAATAATTTAATGATGTGGTGGATGAAGTATACTCACCATCTAATTCAGGTTGGGATAATTCCCTCTCCTAATAAAGGAACAGAGAGGGAAGAAACGTCTTTATTACCTGTAGTATCAATAAAATTTATCACTGAGATTAAATATATCAATAAATCAGTCAGTCATCTTGGCCACCATTTCTCACACACTCAAACACAAATACACAATGCAACAAGGAGGCAGTAGCCACACAGTTAAAGCCATGAAGCCATGAATGAAAACTTTACTTTCTGCTTTGCTTTCTTTTCGTAAACCTTGTTGAGTCTAATTAACAAAGGCATTAAGCCATGCTAATGAGCTGTTATTACAGCTGTCTGGAAGGCATTACGAAGGGATTAACCTCCTCTATGCTGTTCACCGGCTGTTACTTAAATACACACTCTCACAAGAGCTTAGAGATAAGTCTGTGTAACTTTAGACAGAAATCAGTGTCATTTCTGTTTCATATAAATCACACAGTGGCTTGCATAAGTATTCACTCCCCTTGAATTTTTTTTTACATTTTGTAGTGTTAAAACCTTGAACTGAAATAGACCTCATTGGGATTATATGCCATAAATCTACGTAAAATAACCCATAATATTAAGGTGGTGAGAAATTTAAAATATAGTTTGAATTTGGTTGTGATTGATTAAATGATTGCAAAAGCTGTGACTGCATAAGTATTGGGACACTTTACTACATTAGTTCTGGTGCAACCAGTCAGAAGTCACATAATTAGTTGAATGGATTCCACATGTGTACAATTCAAGGGTCATGTGATATCAATATAAATACACCTGTTCCTGAAAAGGCCCCAGAGTTAATTAGAGAACAGTCCTAAATGAACAGCATGATGAAGACTAAGGAACTATAAAAACAAGTCCAGGACAAAGTCTTTGTACTTGGCTCAATCATGTTGTGTGGATGCTTTTCATCAGCAGGAACTGGCAAATTGGCCAGGGTTGAGGGTAATGGAGGGATGAATGGAGCCAAATACAGGGAAACCCTATTAGACCCCAAGTATGCTGTATAAATTCATTTTGCTCATCAATGTATTGAATAAATCAAATGGTAAAAAATCTCAATTGAGTCCATTTCCGTTACACTACAAAATGTGGAAAAGTTCAAGGGGGTCAATATTTTTGAAAGGCACCTTGTACCTGTGAAAACACACTACTAAGCAGGTTAATCTATGTGTGTGTGTGTGTGTGTGTGTGTGTGTGTGTGTGTGTGTGTGTGTGTGTGTGTGTGTGTTAATATACCTGTCCAAACACATTATTGAGCAGGTTTGTGTACATCTTGTTCATGGCTTCTTTGTTGGATTTCTTGCTTTTTGTTTTCATCACTGTTTCTGAAGACGACGTCTTTCGGAGGCTGGGTTTAAGAGCAACTCCTTCAGCATTAGCACTGTGACAGAGAGAGAGAGAGACATGCTGTCTAATTATTAACCATGTGAAAAAGTTGAATTTTCAGAAAATCAACTTAAGCACCTGTGTAAAATCACTCAGAATGCAAAGAAATTTGCCTTCATAAACATTGATGGAGAATTTGAACTTAGGTTTCCAACATTTAAAGTATCAAATTACATTCAAATGAATTAATAATAATAATTCTGTGCATCTAACATCCATAAAAGAGACAAAGGTCATGTATAAATTAATGTAGTCTGGAGTACACAGCACTATTAATAATGTAATATTAAGTTCTTAAAAAAAAATGAATGCTGTTTTCTTGTACCTGTCTGTGGAGGGTTCTCTCTCACCTTTCTGCGCCATTCTACAGGACAGACAAGAACACACAAACGTTTAGATATTAAATAGCATCGAACTGAGTTCAGAATATCACACATTTGAGTGGTCTGATATATTTGCTCTATCTTACCTTGTATATATGTGTCATTTTTAGTTGTAAATGAGCAACTATACAGTAAATTCTGAATTTCTTTAATTACCCAAGAACACTTTCAATGCTATAACGTGCTAACAACATGCAGCTCAGGCAGTTCACCGCACATAATATAAAGAAGACTATAAATAAATACACCCACTTAGACTGCACTTGCTAGCTAACAAAATTATTATATTCGCTACAAAGTTTTCTGATTTCATGATAATATATTGTGCTTATTTATTTATTTATTTAAATTTGGTGCATTAAGCTTGGGTTTTGAAAAACTAGAGGATGAAAAATGTTTTTACTCTTATCATTTGCAAAAGAAAAATTAATTCAACATTAACATTAAACACTAGTACAGTGTTTAAAATTGCAAAATATTGACCAAAATTGTTAGGCTCAAAAAGAAGACATGTCTTTGAACAAATAACATCTGGTCACCCTAATTTTAAGTAGACATCCTACTATTGATTCCACATGTCACAGTCATTTAGATATCGTTGCCTTAGGACTATTATTTAACCTTGAAGATATCACATTTTTGTATTATATAATTATTAACAGCTAGGCTTTAAATGGTATGATTTAATGGAATCTCCAGTGAATGGAGATTCACTGCACAGAAATAAGTGAAACTAACTTGTAATAGATGGTATAGTAAACGTAAACAACTGATCTGAAGTGAGAAACCTCCCTTCCTGTCCTACCTTCAGTTAGTGGAACAGGTCCGAGAAGAGAGGGAAAAATGGATGAGATAAGGGCTGAAAGACTGAATATGAGTTTCTGTTTGCAGCCACACCAAGGACTAGACTAACAAAAAGGAACTCTCGAGATCGTTCCACTTTCAGCATTCGTTTTTTCTTTGCCCTCCCTCATTCCATCTTCTCCTGCCTTCCTTCATCCGTGCTCCGAAGGATAAGAAGTGATTAGCAGGGTAAATGTGGTCAGATTAGTGTGCAAACGTGAGTGTTTGTGTGTGAGAGAGTGACAGAAGAGCAAAGCTCAGAGTGGTATTATTGCTAAAGGTAAACAACAACAACAATAATAATAATAATAATAATAATAGGCTCAACCTGCAATCACTGGGGCCCAAGCACTTTTCAAGCCAGTTCTGCTTGTATATCCTGTTGTACCATCCCTTAATTATTTTTGTCCATCAGACTCTAAAGACTGTTAATTACCACTGATAATAATAAATAAGAGTTAATAATAAATCAAAGTTCCCACTGATACCATCAGTCAACACATTAGGCTCGTCATCTCATAGATCACTAACTAGCCAAGCTAAGTCTCTGCTGCAGCAGTGGAAAGAATACAGAGAAACTGTACTTAGGTCAAAGTAGGAGTATTGTGTCAAAATCTTACTCAATTTAAAAAAAAAAAGAGCCAAAAGTATGGAGCCAAAAGTTTACTTGCGTGAAAATCAAATCTTACCATTGCAAGAGAAGGAAAAATAATGCAGATGTTTCTGTTTTAAACAAGTGGTTGTGTTGTGAATTTGAATTCGGTAAAGGTGTTCAGTTTCAATCAAGTTCAACTCTTTCAACTATGTCATATAACTGCATTGCATTCAGGAAATTTGAGTCCAGTCCTTGCTGTCTCCACTTCTACATTGGATTTCTAATTAATACGATATTGAACATTGTCGGAAAATGGTGAGTGAGAAAAGAAGCTCTTGTTTTGTTTTGTTTTTTTTGTTTTTTTTTGGAGCTAAATTCATTCAACTGTGCAATAACAATGTCTCAAAATAAAATAATGCATCAACCAACAAATTAGCACCAGAAAACATATCACTAAACATGACAAATATTTCAATATAAATATATTTAATGTGTTTCAGAGTGGAGTTTTCCTTTAAAATACACCTTGTCCATATTTGTTATATATGCAGCTGCATATATTCAAATCAAGTACCTTTGTCACAACATTTTCAGTTCCTACTGCCTCACTGAGAGTGAATATTATATTACAGACACCTACTCTTTTGCTGACTTAAAGGTGCAATAGTCATTATTTTTCATTTCCTAGTAATACAAATAATGTAAAAAATTACATAGAAGTGATAAAAAAAAAAGAAGTAGTTTAAGCCATTGTCTCAGAACAGGTGTATTACATAGCTGGAAAAAAAACAGTTTGGAAAACTGCCTTCTACCTGGAATGTTTGTTTGTATTTGGATTGGCCTATGGTCAGCCATTAAATAAACCATTATGAGGAAAGTTGCATGTCTATAGAGCCGTAACTTGGCTTTCAATCAGTTGAATGTCCGAGTGTGCTTGAAAGTGACGTCATAGCTCCAGTTGAACCACACTGCAACTGTTGGGGCGGAGCTTTTAGTGCATAGGTTGAAATGGGGGCGAAGTCAATGAGTAAAATAATAATAATAATAAAATATTCTTATTTAGCTCCAACCGTTTAACTGTTAGAGACTTTTGTCCCCTCTAGAAATCTCACCTAATGCATATTTAAACCTTAAAAAAGCTTCTAGAAAGTACACACGCGTATGGAAATATATACGATACTAATGTTTGCTTTCTTTTATCAATGGAGCCAAAAATTGTGGAAAAGAAAAGGCACCCTCATCTGGCCAAACTGGAGACATTTCGAAAGTGAAAGCAGGTTATTTCGAAAGATTTCCAGGTCGAATAAAAACAGTTATTCTGGCGGTTCAAGCTCATTTTTTAAAATAAAAAAACAGCTCAAATTCAGTATATTAATAGGCTGCACGAGCTGATCTGAGGACAGCGTGGACAAGATGAAGGGTAAGCTCGCGCACTTTCATGCATTAGCAAATTAGCAATACGGATTTTATGGACAAACGGACGACGACGACGAAGTCACATAAATAGCCGCATTAGTGCACCGTTTTTTTTAAAATATAATGTGTCTTGGGTTTTTTTCTTAAAATTATTATTATTATTATTTCAGAAACATTCGTGTGTTTCAGCGTCTTGTTTTTGGGCCTGCGTCTCATAATGGCTTCAGGTAAGAATATTTTACAGCAGAAACCTCTGGGATAAAACAAGAAGTACAGAAGGAAATCTTTCTCTGAAAGGCTTCCTCCCCACATCAGGGGTGACATCAGGCTATCTGAGAGGCAGGGGAGACATTAAAAGGGCACCTCTTACACGCAAAATAGAGCTGGCTTCGAATAATTTAATAATAATTATAAAATTATAATTATTATAAAAAGAATAAATTGGGTCATTTGGGATCAGAGTGCTGACACTGGTGGACTATAGACTGCCATAGTTGAAAATTCAATACAGATTTCCAGATTTAAAAGACTAAAAATATATTTTGCGTTGTTCTTTTATTAAAGTAGTATCCCAAACTTAATGCTAACTGGAAATATAATTATGTACCAGTTTAGTCTGATCTAATGAATTACATTTTCTTAGATTAGTTCGTCTTACATATTACAAGAAGTTAACTTCAGTCATATCTTCCTCTCAAACACTGTCAGCTAGCATACACTATATGGCCAAAAGTATGTGGACACCTGATCATCACACCCATATGTGGTTCTTCTCCAAACTGTTACCACAAAGTTGGAAGCACACAATTGTGTGTAGAATGTCTTTGTATACTGTAGCATTACAGTTTCCCTTCACTGGAACTAAAAGGTCAAAACCTGTTCCAGCATGACAATGCTCCTGTGCACAAAGTGAGCTCCATGAAGATAAGGTTGGAGTGGAAGAACTCGAGTGTCCTGCACAGAGCCCTGACCTCAACCCCACTGAACACCTTTGGGTTGAACTGGAAGGCCTCTTCACTCAACAACAGTGCCTGATTTCACTAATGCCGTTGTGGCTGAATGAACACAAATCCCCACAGCCACGCTCCAAAATCTAGTGGAAAGCCTTCCCAGAAGAGTGGCGGCTCTTATAGCAGCAAAGAGAGGACTAAATCTGGAATGGGATGTTCAACAAGCACATATGGGTGTGGTGGTCAGTTATTGTCTACGTAATGTCTGCAGAAAGTTAATTACCAAAAGTTGAATTATAAATTATAAAGTTAAATATGAATTTAATTATATAAGTTAAACATAAAGTTCAATGTGTGAAATCTTTTTTTACTTCAGACTTTTTCTGGTTGTCTCTCTCTCTCTCTCTCTCTCTCTCATCATCCACAGCAGACAATTTCAGAAAATTAATCTTGATGTAACGTATCTATCCCCTTTCAGGTCCACAATCCCCAACCCAGCATGTTAAGTTGCCAATTAAACCAATTACCTGTCAACCCAACTACCTAACACAAACATCTAAACACAGAGATTGAGTTGTAAAAATAACCTAGCACTTATTAGAACAGGGATGTCAAACATACTGGCCTGATAAAGGTTCTACTCTGGCCCACCAAATTAATTTAGAATTTATGCTGAAAGTTTCAGTTTTGTGGACCGTAACTGGAAATTGAAGGATTCAGTTTTTGTTAGTTATTCACTAGGGGGACATATAAAGCACTAAACTTGGGGCCATGACCTTTGCTACTGACAAAATTGTGTAATTCTTTATTAGCACGCTAAAAATTTGACACCATTCCTCTTTCCAAAAGAACAAGTTTAGGAGTTTCACAGCAACAAGGATGAATATTATATATACCGTTTTAGTCTGGCCCACATGACGAGGAGTTTGACACCCTTGGTTTAGAGTGTTTACATACTGAGTTTGGTCATTCTTTATAATAAAATAAACCAATAGCAGAACCAACTACACAGCTTTATTATGTAATAAATCTTATTTTATGTACATTAAAATTATATATACTTTCCCACCTGCCTTCATTGTACTATTATAATTGATGTTTTATTTGATTTCTGAGAGTGATTTTGAAAGAATTAAGAATTCCCGATCTAGATGTGACTCATGGCACATTGTCATGGCAATTGTCAAGATCAAACATAACAAGCCCCATCAGTGACCTTGTAATGATTTTCTTTGGTCTAATAATTCATCCACAATGTTTAAGCAGGATTCAACACTTCTTTTCTCTCTCTCTTAGACACCATCACCGTAAACTGTACTAAGGCAGTAATCATGGGGAAATACGGTTCCTCTGTGGTTCTCCCATGTTGGCTCACCCCTGAGATGAATGCAGAATCTTTGGAGATTCGTTGGTACCGCCCAGACCAGTTCAGCAGTCCGCTACTGTTTTACCAGAACCATAAAATCATTACAAACCTTCATGACATGTACAGGAATCGGAGCTCATTGACCCAGAGAAACCCTCAGTCTACCGGGCTGAAACAGGGAGATGTGTCCTTGAGGTTGGACAACCTTGGCTTGCAAGACGTAGGGGTTTTTCACTGCTATGTGAGCGGAGACAAATCGTATAACGACAACACTGTGAAACTCAGTGTAATTGGTGAGTAGATGTTTGATGAGGTCCGATTGATGGATGGAAGCTGATGCTTCTCCTCTTATCTAAGAATTCCCTCTTTCTTGCCCTCCTCTCCAATCCCTCTTTTTCTCTGTCTCTTCCATGTTCTCTCTCTCTCAGCTCTAGGTTCTCTGCCTCTCCTTTCTCTGGAGTACTATCACGACTCTGTGAACGTCAGCTGTTCTTCCTGTGGCTGGTTTCCTCAACCGCGTCTCCTGTGGAAATCTACCAGTGAAAAAGGAGATGTTCTTTCTGATCCTCAATCCCCCATTTACAGTAAACAGGAGAATGGCCTGTTTTGCATTTACAGCTGGGTCATCCTTTCGTCTTCTGACTCTAACTTGATCTCCTGTTCTGTCACTCTGTCGGAAGACGAGAAGAGAATTGTGAGCGTGGATTTAGGGGCCCGCCTATCAGGTTTGAATTATACATATAGCTATACAGTAGGTGCAATTTGTAAGTGTACAATTACTGATTTTTTACCACTGCACTGTTAAAATCTTAATTCTGATTGGTCAGAACGTGTTGATTAATTTTTACATAACAGCGGCTCTGACAATAGTGCCAACTATCCGACTGTAATTCAAATTACAGGTTTGTTTTAAAGTGCCAGTTCTAATACGTTATTGTTTCTGTTGTAACGGTTCATGCAGAGGGACTTGACACTCCACATAATCTAAGACTAATAATAACAAACATAAAATCATTTAACAAAGAAAATGTATAATCATTGACAACATGAAGTTAGGAGATGTAGGGAGGTGTTTATTTAACATGTGGAAGGATCCTGCACTGCAGTGTCAGCGATTTGTAACAGTATGTTTTGAGGCATTCCACAACATTAAATGTAACTAATTAAATGCAACATTAATTGTCTTTTAATTGTAAACACAGTATTAATCAGAGTAGGTAGGCCTAATCACTGGTTGTGTGTTAATACTTAAACTCCTCTCCCTCTTTCAGTTGATAATAGTGGAGTGTGGAAGATTCTTTTCACTCTGGCGCTGTTATGTGTACTGGCCCTGGTTGGCATTGGCCTCTTCCTCTACAGAAAACATAAATCAGGTTCATTTTCTGTTATTTATATTTTGTATGTATTTCATGCAGTGCACAGTTGTGATTTTATTCTGTCATTTTCATATTTGTGTGTCTGTGTTGCAGAATACAAGAAAGTTAACTCAGGTGAGGCTTTACCTCATCGATTCCTTCCCCATTTTATTACCTCACTTTTATTTACCTAGTGATTAAAACTCTAATATGCTGCACACTTTCAGGTGAACCACTATGTGAACAACCAAAAGGTATGTGCATTCTTTATTTCTAAAACCCCAAGTATGGTCTACAGAAATGATGTATTTGTGGTAGTTATATATTCCCATTTACTGTGTTTCTGCAATTCATCCATGAAACAAGTTACTTTCTGTTATTACTTGACAAACACCTTAAAAGTACAGTGTTATCACTGACTGTTACAAAGTGCTGATGCCAGAGACTCCTTCCAAACATACTAAATAAGTTTAAATAATTTAGTGTATATGTAATTACTATAGAAATATTAACATATAGTATCAGAATTATCATATAACATATACCAGGCAGCCAGCACTACTATCAGAGCTGCTGTTATTCGTTGCTGTGAAAATTAATCAACCATTTGGAATTGAGAATTTAATTAAGTTCTTTGGTTTTATTTATCGGGGCTTAAATAACAATGATCTGCTCCTCACCAACTTTATAAACAAACAAATAACCTCAGGTGACAACAAATAACATACGAGATTTCAATCTGTAGTCATTTTTTCCCAAAATGTAAACCGACATTTAGAAACCAGGTGGGGAAAAAGTACACCCTTACTACTTCCACAATCATTTAGAGAGTAATTAGCAGCCAGGTGTTACTAATGAAATGCACAAGATTAGTTAATCACCAAGAAGTCAGACAACCTCAGTAATACTTTTGGTAGTTTGGTGTTCTGGAGCACTCAGGTGTGGGTCTACAACATGCCAAGAAGAAAGGACATCAGCCATGACCTAAGAGAAGCAATTGTTGCTTCTTATCAATCTCAAAATGGTTATAAGGCCATCTCCAAACAAATTCACCATTCTACAGTGAGAAGGATTGTTTACAAATGGAGAGACTTCAGGCTAGTTGCCAATCTTCCCAGGAGTGGGCGTCCCAGCAAATTCAGTCCAAGGTCAGACCATTGAATGCTCAGAGGTATAAAGAAAAACCCCAGAGCTACATCATGTGACCTACAGGCCTCTGTAAGCACATTAAATGTTTATGTTCATGACAGCACAATCAGAAAAGACTGAACAAGTATGGCTTTCATGGAAGGGTGGCTAGGAAAAAGCCCCTTCGCTCTGAAAAGAATGTGGCAGCACGACTTAGGTTTGCAAAAATGCATCTGAACAAACCACAAATGTTCTGGAAGAGTGTCCTTTCGATTAATGAGACAAAGGTGGAACGGTTTGGTCATCATGCACGGTGCCATGTTTGGTGAAAACCAAACACAGTGTATCACCACAAACACCTCATACCAACTGTCAAGCATGGTGGTGGAGGGGTGATGATTAGAGCTTGTTTTGAAGCCACAGGACCTGGGAAAATTGCAGCCATTGAGACAACGATGAGACAAATTCTTGAGACAAATGTGAAGCCATTTGAAGCCAGCTTAAACTGGGCTAAAACCGGGTCATGCCACAGGACAATGATCTCAAACACACCAGCAAATCGATCTGATTGGATAAAGAAGAAAAAAAATCAAAGTGTTGGAATGGCCAAGTCAAAGTCCAGACCTCAACCCCACTGAGATGCTGTGACAGGATCTTAAGAGAGCTGTTCATAAATGAATGCCCTCAAACATCAATGAACTGAAGCAATGTTGTAAAGAAGAATGGGCCAAAACAATGTGAGAGACTGATAAACTCCTACAGAAAATGTTTACTTCAAGGTATTGTTGCTAAAGGTGCTTCTACATGTTACTGAAATATGTGTACTTATTTTTTCCCGACTACATACTGAAATCTTTTATTTTATTATATATATATATTATATATACAGTCAGGACGTATTTGGACAAGGACAGAGTTTTTGTGATTTTGCTTTTATACACCACCACAATGGATTTGAAATAAAACATTCAAGATGTGATCGAAGTGTAGACTTTCAGCTTTATTTTAA
>CM075030.1:5158218-5174008 GCA_037576675.1 Pangasius sanitwongsei | reverse complement strand
CCATTGTGGTGGTGTATAAAGGCAAAATCACAAAAACTGTCATTGTCCAAATACTTCCGGACCTGACTGTATATATAAAATTACGCCTGTCATGTTATCGACCGTATATCGTACGACATATGGACATAACCTTGATCATTTTTGCTGACCTCGATATTGCCCATTGTGTTCACATGCATGTTTATGTAAGAATGAATATCACCAACATTTTAGCCATTCATGCTGCTTCTGTCCTCTTGTCTGCTCTAGTGCTGTCAAATTACAATTCAAACTTCAAATATTTGTCATATTTAAGATACGCACATTTGAAAGAAAAAATGTGTGCATTCAAATTTAAGATGTGTAGCAAGCACTAGCACCAATTTTAATTAAAGCATACTGTTGAAAAAATGACATGCAAGATATGAACAATGCACTAACAATGTTTTTTGAAGAAGAAGAATCTAGAAAGAATAGTTCTAGTGTTTCAAATAATCCAGTCATAGTCAATAATGTAGGGGACTGGCCTGCTTAAGTTGCATGATCTAAAGCTGAATAGTGAATGAACCCCGGTAAACTACTTTACTAGCAGCTTAATTAACTCAACCAAATGCATCCTTATACACATATGAGATTAATCAGACATATACACAACATAAACGTAATATTACAACTTGCTTCTGCACAAAATGACGTGAATGCACAAGTGAAGTTGAGCTTAAGTAATGCACTAGGTAGAATGCTAAGTCACATTGTGAATATGCTCTTTCTGCAACAACGCAATAAAACACAACAATGAAGATCTAAAGCATAAAGAATTCAAAATATTGTATTACAATAGTATACTCATTGTGAAGTTATTATTTCAGGAGATCAAGTTTTCAAAACGAGGGCAGTTTTCAGATGTTTTTGTTGATACATGTTTAAATTAATATATAAAATGGGTGAATATTTGGTTTCATTTTTGCATTTTCTTGTCAAATAAAATGCTGCTGACTAATATCCGATGCCATTTTAGTCAGAGTAAAACTGATAAAAATTAATAAATAGGACATGACAAAATGTCAGAAGACAAAAACTATGATTAAAAACAGTGTGAAAATTAACACTGGAACTGGCCTGAGAGCCTAGGTTAAATCTTTTGATTTTATAATTTAATAATTTTATGCACTTTAGTTTAAAAATAAATACACTTTGTTAACAGCCAGGCTTTTTCTTTGCAACAAACAATAAACAATATAACCCAGCACTGCTTGGTTTGTATTTATTCATTGCGCCCTCTTGTGGACTGTTGATTTAAAAATCTGGTGTTTTTTTTTTTTTATTCTCCAGTTCCGATATGTGAATATTCTTAAGAATTAAAAATTCATTGCTCTTTTAAAGGGTGTACTTTCTTGAGTATGCTGTTATATTATTATTATTATATCAGTGGCATAAAATGGTCTTAAAATGACAATAATGTTTATTGCAATTATTTCTGGGACAATATATTGTCCAACAAAAGTAGTTATTGTGACAGGCCTATATAATGCGAGAGAAAGGTTAAGCATATGCCATTTATATTTACCCATTTACCCTGTTTCTAACAGTTTCTAACAGTTTCTAATCCCTTTTTTATTCAACATTTCATTTTTAGGTACAAACTTAGAGGACTTGAGGAAAGCGGCAGGTATGTCTCTTTGTTCAAAATATCATCATACAGGGATGCAGGAAGAAAGAACTTTTGGGATGCTTGTATTTTAAGCAGCAGAAGTGTAAACAGGTTGTGCTGTGATTTTACACACAAATGATAGTCGATTGACATACAAACTCACTCAAAAACCAGACTATTCAAAATACTCCATTTTAAAGTATGGTTCTTTATTTGTTTATATATGTTGTATTATTATATATTGTATTATTTTAGTAGCTGCATTTAAAAGAATCCTGAAAGTCACCCTCACTTCCCACTTTCTTGTCAGCATATCTTAATGTTACTATCAGCTATTGAAAAGCTGCTGACTGTTTGAATTTAATTAATTTTTCTCACTTCACAGTGACCATCACGCTCGATATGGAGAGCTGCAAGAAAGACTTCCTAACATTTAACAGTAAAGGTGATGTTGTGAGAGATGCAGATAATGCTGCTAATAAGTATAAAGGACTTGGTTTTCCTTATGAATTATGTGTACGTGGAAGAAACAAATTCAGCTCTGGTCGTGCATATTGGGAAGTTGGATTAAAACAAGCAAATGTTGAATCCAAAAAGTCATGGTTGATTGGAGTTGCCAAAGCTTCATATACCATGAGTGACAAAAAGAGTGATTTTACGCCTTTAAATGGTTTTTGGTTTTTGTGCTTAGACCCAGAAAATGGCCTCCGTGTTAACACCGAACCAGAAATCTCACTTCAGGTAAACATGGCACCAGAGCGTGTTGGCGTTTTCCTAGATTTTGGCAAACATGAGCTTGCATTTTATAATGTTACTAACGGTGAGCGTCTCTTTTCAATGATAACCAATTTCCAAGAGGACCTTGTGCCTCTGTTTAATCCAGGAATAGGCGATAAGTCTCCACTTAAAATAAATTAACCTAAAGGACAAAACTCAAAATAAGCCTGGAGGGAGTGCTAGTGTTTAAGTCAGCGATGCATATCAACACACACAAATTGAACATAACAATAATAAAAGAATGATTGGGCTTTTATCAGGTTGAATATAAGTGGATGTGTTCGTAAATAGTGTGCAGGAGCATTTACAGCAAGAATTGTGGTTTGTGAAAATCCAGTTAGTTTGGAAAAACTTTTGTATCCTACAAGTGTTCCTGAGTTTCCTGAGAAATGTGTCTATATAAGGAGACTCACTTAAATCACACACATCACTATAATGAACACTTTGTGAAACTTAGTCATTTCATATTAATGATGACAATCCCAAACCAAATAAAAGTTTTATGGAGTTTTGCATCACTAAATATAAATCAGCTGTCCCATGAAACGTGCCTGGTATCTTAAAGTTTTGAGCTGATTGGCATTTATCTACATATACACGAGTACAAAGAAAATCAGTATTAATGAAAGTTTTGTAAATCCGCGGGACTTTTTAATTGAGGCCCATTATTTGTAACACATCTTTGTCGACTTTCCCTCACTGTGATCTTAAGGGCCATTCCACTACTTTACAGATAAAACTTGTTAGATGATTGATGTCAAAGTAGATCGTAGAACAGTTTACCTATGAGGCATTGCTGTGATCCTGACCTGTTTAAACAAGATCCAATTTGTGTAAAACATGTCAAGCAGTGGTATCTTTTTAAATAGATTGTACCTGTAAGATGGGTTACAAGGTCTGTAAGTTTTCAGACTTGGAAAAGTCATCAGGACAGACAATTTTGTGCTTTCTGATTTCTCTGAAAAATGAAAAGCTAAGGTTTTTTTTTTTTTTTCTCAGGCATATAGGAACGTCTGTTTATAGCTACTATAAGTGATAACAGGAACTTATTTGTTTGGAGGAGTTCCACAACATTAAAAGTAATGATAATTGGATAAAACAGTATGTGCAATTCAATAATTAACAATTGCAATCGTTGATGAATTGTGGTCCTCTAAGATAGTGGCTGGGTGATTTTCATAGATGAAAATGCTATTTAAAAGTTCAAACCAATACGAAGGAAAAACACAGCCTTCTTAACCTGATAAACACCTCCTACAGCTTGCACTACCTTCAAACACTACACTTCACGCAAAGTTTCAAATATAACGTCGGAGATATGGGATTGATACAGGTTTGAAAAGTCAGATGAACAAGTTCTCAAACAGCTAAGTATATAGTCAATGTTTTAGATTTAACAAATGAATATGTCTGTATGTTGTTAAAACTAATACTTGTATATCCAGTACAAGTCATTTAAAGGTAAGAAGTTCTACTCTGTAAATGGGGAAGGAACTCCGATTTGAGAAGAAAGCCCCAAGTTGACTTCTCAGTTGCGGTGGCATTTCATATCATGAAAGACCTGATCCCCATTTACTCTGTCGAGAAAGAAGGGTTCAATAAGTAGTGTAAAAATAGTAACAGTGCCATCTATAGCAAACTTTGCAAACATAGTGTTTTTTATTTGAATATCCTTTCTTTAAATATTCTCTATTTAAAAGAACCATTGTTTGCACTTTTTGCTATAGATTTGCTATATATTTTTGCAAATCTACATTTTTCAAAGTCCATTCTCATATATAAAAAAACGTTGAAATATTATGTAAAAACAAAAAGATTTTAAATAGTAATCGAGAATTGTTCATAAATTTTGAAAAAAAAAAAAGACTTTTTTTTTTTTTTGGCAATATTGTCCAGATACTTCAGGACATGTTGTTAACAGTGCTTCTTCACATCAGGCCACATTACATCACCCTGTTGTTAATTATTTTCCTACAACAGAATACCCCCAAGTATACAGAGGGCCTGTAAAGGAAACACACATTCACTACATCAGTTCTTCCAGGGTTCTTCGGGTTCTGCTACTGAGGCTATTAACCGTCCAAAAATCTTGGACATTTTTCACAGAAGACATTTTAGAAGAAATAATCCTGATATATTATCTGAAAATGTTCCGTGAGAGTCTAGGGCAATGAAGCAGAACACCACTACACAGTGAAAACCACTGAATTGTTATGACATTGTACTATGACGTGCTTAACTTTATATTTTTATGTGTTTGTTATTTTTGTGTATTTCCTATTGTAAAGATAATTTAGACAGTAGCTATGTATCAGTTGTGGAAATGAGTATCACATATTGAAATTCACTGAGGCATTCATTGTTTTTGTCATTTATATAAACATATTTTGAAAGTTTTTAGGTATGAATTTGTTCAGGCAGCTTTCTGTGTATAAAAAAAGGGGTAAAAATGATATGTGCTAACCTAAATGACTGGTTGAGCAAAAACTGGTTAGAACATAAGAAAACCACTTGACACAGTCTCCAGTAATTCTGTTTGGCTTAATTTCCATTTTCCATAATCTGGCTTCTTAATTGTCCAGTTGGAGTACAGTTATCTGTTGTAATATGGGTGGCAAAAAAATAGTGCAGTTATATGATGGATTGCTGATCCAAATTTTAGACACACACACACACACCTGCTTGCATTTATGAGTGTCATTTCTTTTGGTCAGCACTTAAATTGTGTAACTGATTATTTGGAAATAAACATTAACCATTTTTTCTGAAGTTGTTTGTGATTTGTTTGCATGAACTCATCTTAAATACAAATATAATTTCATGTCACTTTTGCCCATGAAGACACACACATTCTTTACTTAAACATGCCAAATATTTGCATGTCATTCCACATTGCTGTTGTTGGTTCCCTGGCCGGGAATCGAACCCGGGCCTTTGTTTGTTTGTTATACCACAGTGCTGTTGAATGCTTGGCTAATAAAAAATTGTAATCACTAGCAAATAGCTGTGGTATAAGAGAAATAAATTATTTATATGTATGTATGAAGTATGTTGATGAATTTCCTATAAGAGTATGTCCTGTTGTTGTTTATTCCTTACTTAATGTGATAAATGCATTACCAATAGGCACCAAATACATCTTGAGTGATTGACTACATTTAGGGCAAGCACTAATTGTGTAAATTAGATTTTTTTTGTTGCTGAAAACGTATAATTTAAAACAGAGTTGTATTCTTTGAACAAACTTCACTGCAAGTTCAAATGTAGTTAAATTTTCCATCCCACCTATCTAATGTACAACAAGCTGAAAGTAAACACACAATGCAAGCTACAAAATGCAAATAAAGGTGTTATTTCTTGCAGTGACATACATTAATCTGTGCCTCTAAACAGCGTTTCCTCTAAAATCTTTACAATGCCATTTAAGAAAACACAACCAAAAAAAAAAAAAAAAAAAAATCCAAAATATAAGTTGATATTTACAGAATGTACACCTTCACAAGGCTAGCTAGCACGCTAATACAAGTTCATTGTTTATACTAAAATCAACATACAGTCAATGGTCTGGGGATAGAAGATTAAAAAAAAAAAAAAAAAAAAAAAAACCATAAAAAATATATATAAAACCTAATGGATAAAATAAGGTTCAAGTATGTGTGTTTTTGGGGAGAGGAAAAAAAAAAGGAAACACAGAGGAAAAACAGTGTAAAAGGAGAAACACTGGTATTTTAGCTTATATAAAATACTGCTGGAGTATAACCATAAAAACAAACAGTAAAAATTCAGATTGCTGTAAGATAATTATTGGATGAAAAAAAAATGAAAGAAAACAGTTTTATAAGGATTAATCCTCTTCTTGGTCAATGAAGAATCAGCACAAACAGCAGAAACAAGATTAAGACCAGGCTTAATCAAGGTTTGAAAATGTAAAAAAAAAAAAAAATTATAATAATAATAATAAAAAAAAGGACAGAACAGGAAATCCTTGGCTAGCTTAATTAATAAAATGTTCTGTCCATGTTTATACACGTTTGCATCTACAATGACTTTGAGGGGGGAAAATATCTGTTTCAGGTGAGGTTTATGTATCCACTCAGTTTAATTTAGTGATGATCAGTTCCAGTCCCTGATGGTGTGTTTAAAGCTGTTCCATTTAAATAGAAATATTATTAGAAATCTTCCTAATGGATTGATTATAATAATTTTTTCCCCTTCATTAGGTAAACAGCATATTTAATACATGATTTTTCTAGCAGTAAACGGTAGAGTTGTCATTGCAGTACCTAAAAAATAAATCGCTAGCTGGATTGTTAGTTAGCGATCATCACTTTAGATAATAAAGATAATATATATACACAAGAAGTTATTAAATAGAGCCAGCCTGATAGCTAACTTTATGGTTAATGAAATAAAGTAATATGTAAAATAAAATATAGTAGCTAGTTATCAGTGAACTGACAGGTCGTCCCTGGAATAGCTAAAACAGTGGCTAAATACAAGCTAGCAAGATATTTATCACTTTGTGAAAAAATAATACGTAAAATAAATAGTACATTGGCTTGCTAGCATTAGACTGAGGGGTTGTTTTTGGGGTAGCTAAAATAAATAGCCTGCTAGGTTGTTAATTAGCTACAATCACTCAAATAAATACACAATAATTATTAAACATACTAGCCAGCTAGTTTTACACCATGGGGTAGATGTCAGTTGGCGTAGCTAAAAATAAAAAGCTAGCTACGTTTTTGATAGCTGTACACTGTGCGGTCGTCCTTAGAATAGCTAAAACAGCAGCTAAATAACAAGCAAGCAAGCTATTTATCACATAAATGAATAAAACATTGGCTTGATGGCTTTACATTGAAGCCTTTTTCTTGAAATAAGTTTTTAGCCAGCTAACATCACTCTAGAAAATAAAGATATATGTAAGAAGTTATTTAATATATGGCTAGCTGTCTAGTGTTACACTTTATGGAATAGAGGTCAAAGGCATAGATAAAAATAGAAAGTTAGCTAAAGTTGTGGTTTGCTGCTGTCAGTTTATAAAATTAAGTAATATATGAAATAAAATAAATGGAAGTACACTGAGGGGTCGTCCTTGGAGTAGCTAAAATACTAGCTAACTAACAAGCTAGCAAGGTATTTAGCACTCTGTGAAATACAGTAATGCATTGCTACAGCCAGCATTACACTGAGGGGTTGTTCTTGGAGTAGTTAAAATAATTAGCTTGCTAAGATAATTCTACTAAATTAAGTAATACATAAAAAGTTCTTACATATAGCTAGCTGGCTAGCATTAATCATGGGTTAGCTATCAGAAAGATAGCTAAGTTTGTGGATTTTTCTCTTTGTGACGTAAAATAATAAAATAATAGTAGCTGGCTAGTGGTACACTGAGTTTATCCTTCAAGTAGCTAAAATAAACAGCTCGCTAGCTAGCTAATATCACTCTTATTTTATCCTACATATTATTTTACTTTGTACCTATAATAAAATAAAAGCTTGCTAGGTTGTTAGCTACCATCACTCATTTTATTCTACATATTACTTTATTTCATAGATACACTGCAGGGTCATCCTTGGAGTAGCTAAAAAAATATATAGCTAGTAGCTAACTACCCAGCCAGCTATCATCTAAGTATTAAATGAGCTGGTGTTTTACTGAGAAGCCATTACTAAACATTATAGATGGCTAACACTAACTTGTAACAACTTGTAACAGCATTTTTCAATGTTCTCATTACTTGGTAGTGGATATCGGTATTGGTGTGTCACCTCAGTGGGACTGGAACCGAGAACCACCTTCATAATCGCATATAAACGTTAGTATAGCAGACTTATTATGAAAGTTCCTCCGAAACATGAAGATAATATGGTCCCAAAATAACTGCTTGCCAATGAAAGGTACAGAAATTTCAGATCTTTATATAGAAGTCTATCACAATCGGTCCAACAGCGAGACTCCACTGGACAAACAGGATTAGCATTGTCGTATAAAAGAAAAGGGACAAAAGAGTTCATAGAGGAATAATTACATCCTTTTCTGCAGTCCATGTGTGATGTATTTCGAGCTGCTTTGTCAGGTGTGTGAGAGATTTCAGGCATGAAGCAGTGCTTTCACACACACGCCTCAGTCTCAATGAACGTCAGTGATGAGGATAAGAGGTCAGTTCATAGGTTTATATCGATTATAACACTTCGTGTATGTGTGTTTGGGGTGAAATGCTGAAATGTATAAGGACACAAATGTGTGTGTGTGTGCGCACAGTCACTTACTTAGTCCAACATTCTATGAGTGTGTGAGCCTCTATCTGTGGGTGTAGTCAATGGACACACTTATATACAACCACTCACAATGTACAAGAACGCATAAGTGTGTGTGTGTTCAACGGAAACACTAATGAACTGCAATCCAAAAATGTGTGTTCACTTATTCAACCCATCATTCCAGGACTGAATGTGCAAGTAAGAGTCTCTCCCTCAGTATGTATATGTGTGTGTATGCATGTGTGTGTGTGTGCGTGCGCGCGTGTTGAGCTAACAGACAGCCGCTCCGCCGCGTCCCTGTTTCTTCAGTAGTTGAATCCGGTTGTGGCAGTAGAATTTAATGGCTCTCCAGTCACGCTGGTTGCTCACCAGTAGGGGGCAGTGCTGCAAACATCGCTCGCAGTCCGCCTTTGCCGGGACGCGCAGCTCCACGATATTTCGCTTCAGGTGCGTTTCCACGGCGACCCGCTCCGCTTCCGACCAAGGCCTCTTCAGCACACCACGCTTGCCTGAAATGTGGGTTAAATATTCTGTCCAAATGCCACAGGACGTTCATTTTAAAATCTTTAAACATATTGTAGAAATCTGAAATTCAATTTTCAGGTTACAATCAGTCTTCACTTCAAGCTTACTGTAACATTTTGTCATTCACAATTGCTTGATACTTTACCAGCTTAGCTTATATTAGCAAGCGGATGATCTATGCACGTACGTGACGCGGAACTGAAATTTCAGCAGCAAGCGACAGAGTGACAATCGAACTGAGATTTTCTCAATTCTGTGCATATTAGGTATGACAAATCCAAACGACTGAAATGAATCATGCCTCAGATAAATCCTAGGTTGCGTGTGGTGTGATGTTTCTTCAGTTCCCCACTCTCAACTTTAGTTCCTACCTGAAATTTGTTCCCATTTACTGTTTGTAAGTGTACGTAGCTAGTGCAATGTTCCAGAGAATCCTAGCACGCAACATGTAAATCAAACAACCAATTTTCACACTGTTTAGTCACTACACAAACACAAGAGACAAACTAGAAGAGGCATGAAACACTTGTCACTTGCTAGTGTGAACAAAAACATAAGTAAGCTTCTAAATAAATGGGAAAGAGCAGGTAACAATTCTGAGTAAGATTATTATGGCGAATAATGATTGTAAGTACACTGACTTCACTTGCAGATGCTCTGGAACACATAATTGCAAGCCACTCTTACCTGATTTTATTTGTGAGCTCCGCCTCTTGTGAGAACCTGAGGGTGAGGGTGTAGTTGGCGAGGGGACGGGACTGGCGCTGTTTTTAGGTGGTCCTCGGCCGTTCACTCCTGCTGTCTTTCCCACCTCTAGTCTCTCATTACTCTTCTCTCCCTCTCCGTCCGACTCCTCTGAGAAAGAATCCGCTGAATTCCCAGACATTACTGAAGAGAGAAAGGAAAAAAAAAAACATTAAAAAAAAATCTGTAGATTTCAAATAGCAGAACCCCACCAAGTGATATTTTGTCAGTGGCTGCATTTTCTGTTTCTGTTTTTTTTTTTTTTTTGACTCTCACCGTCCAGCTCGAGGCAGATGTGTTTGAGGCTCATCCCTCTGAACAACACCCCATCTCTCTCCCCGTACAGCACGACACGGCCCACTCGGCCCATCAGAGCTGGGTCCTGGCCAATGCGGGCGCAGCTCTGGGTGACGTGATACTCGCTGTGCAGGAAGTGCTCAAGCCTCTCCTTCTCTCCCTCGTCCATCAGCAGTAGCTGGGTGAGGATGGCGACTTGCCTTCGGGTGCGCGGTGATGTCAGTGCTGCAGGGTTTTTAGCCCCACTGGCACGCGCTAATCCACGCAGGAGGTCCGTGCCACGCAGAGGGGTGGCGGGAGAATGATACGGCCGAGAAAACACATAAGGGCTTTCGGGATCGACGTTCACATCGGTGGAAGTTTTCAGAAGCAAATCGAGGCAGGATTCAGAATGAGGAGGAAGGATTAAAGGTTGAACCCGACCGCGCTTTCCTAAAACACCCACACGGGGCCTGTGGCACAAAACTTGTCGCTCGAAAGGGGACAAAGACGCTTCAAGAGGGGAGCTGGAGTTAGAGGAAGGAGTGATGCGGCTGCGATAGTCGTTTATGCTCAGCTTTGCCATCTCACACTCACGATGGCGGTTATAGAGGATGAGCAGCGCCAGGCTGGAGTGGCACAGCAGGCGCCAGGCCTCTGCCGAGCTGCTCGAACGTGAGAGGGAGAGGAAGGACGAGTGCTGCTGACGTCGAAGATACAAAACCAGAGTGGAAAGAGAAGACAGGAGGGGAGACACATGGGAGCGGTGAGAGCTGAGGGAGAGAAAGTTCATATATTAAGGCATAAGAAGATTGACAGTAGATGCAGAGATATAAAGCTCAGAGGAAAAGAGAGGAAATAATCCCCTTCATTAATCAGTATCAAGTCACAAACTTTCCATTCCTGTTCTTCAAATCTGATAATTCACCGAAAAATTATGTTAAGACCACAGACAAAGACAATTTTCTTTAGCCTACAGAACAAGCAATCGGTAAACCTTTCATTTGTTTTCATTAGGGGCCCACGTACTAGGCGCTTGGAACCCTCTTTATTTTCGTTAGACCAAGTTTAAACTTTAAATTAAACTGCAGTAAAGTGAGTGTGTTTCTGCAACAGTGGCTTGTCTCTTTACAAACCAGTCAAAGTCTTAACACTACTGAATACCTTGCACCATTCTTCTCTTCTCCGCTGTCATCGTCCCTCATTTCAGTCAGATCCAGCTCCTCATCTTCTACCTCCTCCTTTTCCTCCTCTTCGTTTCGGCCTGGAGTTGGTGGAGCTTCCTCTTTCGCTCGTTCCATCTCCTCCTGTTTCTTTTGCTTCTCTTCTTTCTCCTTCTTCGGACGTCGCCCCCTTTTGGCTGGAGGACTGGGGGACTTTTTCACGGCTACTGCCGTAGGTGCTGCGGTTTTTCTAGGTGGGGTGGAGAGAGAGGCAGGGTTCTTTTTGGAGGAAGGGCGGCGTGAAGAAGGAGAGAGGGAGAGAGAGAATGACATGGCTGCTGAACCAGAGCCGGACGAGTCGCGAGAGAAGAGGTTGGGGGTGGCTGAGGAGGAGGAGGAAGCGGAAGGCTGTGGTGAGGTGAACGAGTGTGAGCCGCGTGAGTGTGTCGAGGACGGTGTGTGTGAGGCTCGTGGGCCGTGTGACAGTTCCATGGCATTCCGGATTTCCGGCTGCTGATCGTGGTGCTTTTCAAGATGCCGAGCGAGAGAGCGAAAATGGCGGCCGCAGTGAGGACAATGCTGCTTCCTGCTCGCGCTGCGGCTAATATTTATGTTTATGTTATTGTTTATGTTTGTGGTGGGCGGGGCTAAAGGTGACTGGAAAGGTGAGGAGGATGGAGGGAAGGAAAGAGGGCTGGGTTGAGACTTTTTTTTGGCCGCATTATTCGTCGTTTTCCGCTTCTTGCGCCTCCGCATCATGCGGCCCCTCAGTTCTTCGAGGTCCTCTTCCTCTTCATCATCTTCTTCTTCGTCTTCCTCTTCTTCTTCTTCATCTTCCTCTCGATCTGAATCACTGGCCTCGGAGCGAGATAGTGGAGAGGATGAAGGAGAGAGAGACCACGAAGGAGTGAGGTAGTCTGAAACTGTGAGAGACAGAGGGAGAGACGGAGCTGCCTCCTCTTCCTACAAAGACAAGCAGACAAGAATGTTGAAAAATTACTCAACAGCAATGTAAGTTATATTTATTATTAATAATACATAAAGAATTAATAAAACAGGAACAAATTTATGAGGAGGAAGAGCAAAACTTCATATCATCCCAAGATTTACTTAAAAATGGGTATGGGCACTTTAAATGGGTATGAATTTGAGTTACTTATAATAATTATGTACATATTGCCTACTTGTGGGCACAGAAAGGCCAAAACCTAACACTAATAATTTACTATACATGGAAAATGGCTTCATAATAATGTATCTATATGGTGAAAGCAGGTTACAAGTTTTATGTATGCCTCATCACCTTCTTAATATTGCTGTCTGGATTGAAGGCGCATTCAAATCCACGTGGTGATACAGAACGATGGAAAGCCTGGAAAAGTTGTAACACACAACAATGAGATATACAATTACAAACCCCAATAAAAAAAATAAAAAAAAACCTGTCTTGAAAAATGAATAACTGAGTTACCAGTGCATTTTCTCCCCACTCAGCCAAGTTGTAGTCCACCGTGATTTCCTCGCCCTTGGCGATGTCTCTGATTGCTATGACAACGAGTCGTACCTGGCTCCCACAATGCACCTCTCTGATCCTGCAGTTAGGTGGTAGAGGAGGAAAGAGCACAGGGCCACGGACGCCACTGGCACCTTCCTCGCCTAGCTCCGATACACTGTGAACGTAATCATATACACCCAGAAACAGCATCTCAATTAAAGTCTTGAGCTCAATTTCAGCTGTTGTTGCATTGATCTGAGCTGTAAGTATAAACGTTTACCAAAGCTGAGACGGATCAGCGAGATAGTACGGACTGTTAGGAGGGGGAAGCCGATCCTCTGCTTCGTCTGGGTACTGCCCTTCACCTGTAAACCAAAGGAGCAATGTGTTTGCCATCATTATGCACTCTTCATAGCACAGCGCTGGTTTTGAAAAATTCTCAAATCTGGTCAGAAGGTGTTATTTTCTGTAACAGTAGCTCTGACAGTACTGCCAGCTGTAATTCATATTAGAGGTTTACACACTATGGACAAACGTTTGTGTGACTGACCATCACACCCCAATCTGTCTTTAAACATCCCATTCCAAAACACTGGTATTAATATGGACTTGGGTATTAATAAAGACTTTGCTGTTATAATAACCTCCACTCTTCTGGGAAGGTGTTCCACTAGGTTTTATAATATACACATAGTGCATTAGTGAGGGAAGGCTCTGATATCAAGTGAGGAGATCTGCCTTCAAGTCAGAGTTCCAATTCATCCCAAAGGTGTTCAGTGGGGTTGAGGTCAGGGCTCTGTGCAGGACACTCGAGTTCTTATGCACCAACCTTGGGAAACCATGTCTTTATTATCGGTTTGTGCACAAAAGCATTTTCGTGCTGAAAGTAAATTGTAATGCTACGGCATCCAAATATTTTCAAGACAATGGTAAGCTTCAAACTTTGTGGCAGTAGTCTGGGGAAGATCCACATATGGGTGTGATGGTCAGAGTCAGGAAGTCAGCTCTTTCATAGGGACTGTTTTTTTTTTTGTCTTATTAAGTTCAACAGAGAAAAATGAGGGTGAGGAAATGACTGTTAATAGCTGCTATAACATAAGTCAACTCATTCCTTTTAATGCTGCATTCCCATGCATTAGAAATGTAACTATAAATGGATAAAAGGGACAACATGTAGTTCATTCATAAATTACAAACTGTAAATCACTGCCAAGTGGTATAAGAGGAATAAAAGACTTCTAGATGTGCAGTTTTTTTTAAAATAATCAACATCATTGTGATAACAGTAACCCATCTTTTTTTTTTCCTGTAACAGCGCATCCACAGATATTTAACTCCTTATATATTTAAAGTCTACAATAAATAAATATCACACTGAAATGGAGGAAAAATAAAAATTTCAACCAATCAGACTGCACCTCAGCCGATGTGTGTAATGCAGCAGGTGGTCAGATTCAGAAGCATGCACAAGGTGCGTGAAGTGCATTACGCTTAAACATACACACCAAATGAAAACAATAAGAAATATGGTTTATTTTCTTTCTCTGGTTATTGAACCCACTTGTCCACCGGACTACTAATCTATCCACCACTTTTAACCTTCAGTACAACACCATACCTTGAAAATCAAAAATCCGCATCAAAGTTATTCAAAGGAATAACTTCAGGTCTGGATATGTGTGTGTGTGTGTTTATACCTGGGCTGTAACTGTGTTCAGACAAACTTTCCTCTTCATCTTCTGTCACATATGCACGATCACACACCTTCACAGGAGTGCCCTTTCTCTTTCGGCCACACACTCGCCTGTGAGATGACAACCAAGGTCAACACTTTCACTATCCACCACAATTACCACTTACAGTGCCATGGATCTAAGCATCATATCAAGGCCTGTCATGTTTTCTGCATTTTGTGCTGTAAGCACATGTGTGACTGACATGACACAGATCTTGCAGAGAGATCTTACACAGGACATAAAGCATGTCCCGAACACAGCTCTGCAGTCTCATACAACATATATCTCGGTTACTGAGTTTTCATGCAGTAACACATTCATATAAAACACACACACACATACACGTATATATACAGTCATGTGAAAAAATTAGGACACCCTATTAAATATTCAGTTCTTTATTAAGAAATGTCAACACGTCAATTTCTGATCTTGTTTTACTTTGTACCTGTAGATGAAAGTGATGTACTTGCATGTAAACAACAACAAAAAAATCACTTTGTTTTCACTTATTAAACAAAAATTAGCATTTCAACTGAGGAAAAAGTTAGGACACCCTATGCCCTCATAGCTAGTGTTTCCCACTTTGGCTGAAATAACCCCAATGAGACGTTTCTTGTAGCCATCTACCAGTTTCCGACATCGACTGGAAGAAAGTTTCCCCCACTCCTCAATGCAGAATTCTTTCAGTGTCCATGCACAGTCCGTTTCAAATCACCCCACAGGATCTCAACAGGATTTAGATCTGGGCTTTGACTTGGCCACTCCAGAACTCTCCATTTTTTACTTTTCAGCCGGTCCTTGGTGGATTTACTGGTATGTTTTGGTTCATTGTCATGTTGCAAGGTCCAGTTCCGCTTCAGCTTCAATTTTTTTGACAGATGGTCTCACATGTTCCTCAAGCACCTTCTGATACAATGTAGAACTCATAGTGGATTCTGTGATGGTGAGATGGCCAGGTCCTGCTGCAGTAAAGCATCCCAAACCATAACACTTCCACCTCCATGTTTCACAGTTGGTATGAGGTTCTTTTGCTGAAATGTTGTATTTGGTTTACGCCAACCATGCCCTCTGTTATATAATCCAAATAATTCAATTTTAGTCTCATCTGTCCAAAGCACATTATTCCAGAAGTCTTGGCCTTTGTCTATGTGTTCTTTGGCAAACTTCAGTCTTGCCC
>CM075030.1:5145229-5158118 GCA_037576675.1 Pangasius sanitwongsei | reverse complement strand
TATATATATATATATATATATATATATATATATATATATATATATATATATATATATATATATATATATAATGCTATAGATCATGAGATTAAGATGGCTGTGTTTTTGCAGAAGCACACTATGCTGTAAGAAACACTGAAATGATTTGATCGAGATATAAACACTGTCCTGCACATCTCCAGCTAGCATAGCTACAGGTAACGATACAGCTAAAATAGCCCATTGAATGTGTGTGGTTTTTTTTGGTTTGTCTGTTTTTTTCTTGCTTATCAATAACATGCAGTGCAGTGTCTCTTAAAACAATTCGACTGACAAAATCAGGATGTGCAGTCTGAAAATGGTGAATGGGGTTTTTAAAGAAATCTGTACTCCCATTTATTACGCACTGCTACTGTTATATGGACAAGAGAAACAAACAAGTTAGCTTAGCAAGCTAGCTAATTGTATTGAAACCCTTTGGCTGGTTAAAGATACAACGCCACGATTCTGTAACATTAACTTAATTCCCCGTTTCCGACACGGAAAACGGATTTTTCACTAACCCCCGGGGTGGCGGAGGCTTGCCACCGTCTCCATCGCTGTCGAGAGTCGGTGGCTCCCGATAGTCGAAAGGCGACCGTACGTTCTCCGCCATTAGGGCTCCGGTAAAGAATCCACTGCGCATGCGTACTCCGCCATTAGTGCTGGTACAGTACTACCTAGCCGCTCCGGTAAAGGCTTTGCCGCGCATGCGCAGTCTGCAATTAGGACTAGTTTGACATCTAGCGTTTTGAAGAGCTCTTTAGTTTGTCCCTCAAAGCTACGAGATCTTAGAGCTTACATGTATAACCTTACAACGCAGGGTTTCCTTGCACAAAAAAATCCCAAGTAGAACCCCTACAGAAAGCTAGAACCTATGGCCACCCAAAGAACCTTATAGGAACCTCTGAGGAACCTTTTTTTTTTTCTATTGTAGCTTCACAGCCCATTCACTTAGTTGTGTCTGCAATTTTAATTTTCAGAGGGGAGAAAAAAAAACAGAATTTGTGACTTACATGTCCATCAGTTTATCTTTACATTAATGACATTTGTAAGGGCTCTGTGAAGTAAATCAATTTCATCACTTTACACCATAGAAATACCTGCTTTTAGTATTATGCTCTCAAAGCTCCGTGTGGAGGCTTCTTCACTTTAGAAAAGACAACACCATACACTCTTAGAAAGAAAGCTTTCATCTGTGAGCCTAAAGAGTTCTTCTGTTTGTCCTTCTGTAAGATGGCTGTGGATGTTCTTCCTTGGATAGATTTAGGACTATTGCAATTGCTAAGAACAGTTTGCACTCCAGCCTCCATCACTGCACAGTTAATAACATCAGTTTAATACAATAGACTTAAAGTTAAAACTATAATGATGCTCATACTCAATTCCTGTTAAATCAATTAGCACTTTTTGACAAATAGTAGTATACAGTTGCAGATACTGTATAGTATACAGTTATAGAAGAGAAATTATTTACAATTGCACTATCCGGTTTCATCCAGATGAGGATGGGTTCCCTTTTGAGTCTGGTTCCTCTTCTTCCTCATTTCGTCTCAGGGAGTTTTTGCTTGTCACCAATGCCCATGGCTTGCTCATTAGGATTTAAAATTTATATCCAGATTTCTGTAAAGCTGCTTTGTGATAATATCCATTGTTAAAAGCGCTATATAAATAAAATTCAACTGAACTAGACTCATGATCCTAACATCCAGTGGTAAACCATCCAAAGAACCTATGATGAACTATTGATTCTTGAAAGATCCAGCTGTTCCATCACATTATCAGCTCATTTTAAGTTCCTTAGATGGCCGTTAGAAGTACTATCCAGACAATATCACTATAGAACCACTGCACTGTGATCTAATGCAGTTTCCATTCCTAAAAGTAAATGACTTTTCATAAATATGACAATGCACACAAAATAAATATTACAAAACTATAATATTTAATATGATGTGTTTAAATTAGAATTTACATACCAAGCAACTCCATCTGTATGAGAGAGTTCCAGAAAAATCTGCTCCCAAATAAACACTACAGATTTCATTCCTGAATGATTAGGTCTTGAATGAGTGAAGAGAGTGAACATGCACTGACTTGTTTCTTTTATTTCACGACAGCCCTCAGAGTTGGAGGACAGGACTGACGGAGTCTAGCGTGAGCAAATACAATAGACTCTAACAGTATTCACCCAGCAAAAAAACCCAACAATATTCTGCATTACGAAGCTCTTTCTGAGAGCAGCTCACAAAATTCAGCAGCTGAACTTCACCAGTTGTCACTGGAACTACAAGTGGAACTGAGATGTGGTCAAATGAGAACTTTTTGGCCATGAGCATCATCAGGATATTCGGCAGAAAATGAGGACTACACACAAGGAAAAGCCTCCAAATTATGTAAATTATGGTTTTATTGCTGGTGGACCAGAGGCTCATGTGGCAAGATGGCCTCATGAATGCTGCTAAGTACCAGCATATTATTGCCCTAAAGGCAATAAGTGTTTCTGTCAAGTGTCAATACATGATGGGTGGATCTTTACATAAAGACAGTGACCCAAACATACATTACTATTCATGTCTGTAACTGTTTCTCTAAGCATCGGATAACCAGGCACAAGAAGGTATTCAGGTGGTCAGGAGGCATGACATAGTACCTAATGTTTCCATATTACATTCTAGCACACATCTTTAGGATAAATCACACCAAACAATTCCAAGTTAGTTCATTTTTTAAATTTATTCATCAGGCTTCATATCATCCTCTAATAAATAAAAATACAAAACAAATTTAATAGTCTCTAAATTCTCACATTTTTTTTCAGTGAAGCAGTTAGTGTATCTGGAAAACACCTTTGGGTACACGTCTGAGGTGTGCAAAGCAGTTTTTTTTAACAGGTATGCTACAATACATTGCAAAAACTGAGCAACAATTAGTAACTTGTTAGATTTTCACAGCATGTTTTCATGTAGTTGTTAGTACGGTTTCTGGCACAAATTCTTAACAGGTTTAGTAAAAAAATAAAGTAAATAAATACATAAAGAAAAATGTTGATCAAATAATGAAAGAAAGAAAGAAAACTATAATATTATTCAGGCTAAAATGTTTGTTAACGTTGTCGGAAAAATGCTAATGTAGCGTCACAATTCAAAAACTTTGTACATTTCACAGTCACGGTTACAAATGCTACACAGAAGCAGTTGGAGCAGTGTGGAGTGTTAGTACAGTGTTCACATGCTAAGCCTCTGCATTCAGTACTGTTTTTATCACGCCCCTGTTGACTTCCCTTCAGCACTTGCACTAGGAGTATTTACTAACGGAGTGTATGGTTACTAGCACATTTTTCAACAGGAACACATACAATCTTAGCAGCAAAAACAATGTGGGTAAAATGATTTTCTTCAGTTTTGTACAATCAAGTTCCCTAAATTTGGGTACCAAATTATATTGGGTACCAAAGCTTCATAACTAATTTACATCCTAGTCAGCTAATCTGCTAAACAGACAGTATACAAACCAAGTAGCATGCTAACTTGAAGGTTTGCTAACTAGCTAGAAAAATAAAGTGAAGTATGCTCATTTCATATGAAATATTTTATGAATCATTTCTACTCTGGAAGGGTACACTGATATTGATTTAATCCCTCAGGCCTATTTGGGGTTAATTAAAAAATTTTTACCTGAGAGGAAAAACATTTAAGATGGCGACCGGGAAGCAGTTAAGAGAAGCGGTAAGTTGACAAGGACGTGTTTTAGATCACTGTGATTTTCCATTCATTAGCTGTGAAGCTTAAACATTTGAAATCGTATGGTCCATGTTTTACTAAAGTACATAAAGCTCTAAAGCTCAAAGGAATGCGAACACTGATCAACTGACAAATTTGTCTTGTAATGTCTTATAACTTACCAGTGCAACAAAGTTCCAATGCCCAGGATAGTCAACCTTTTGAAGCAATAACTACTACTAACTAAACTTAAGGACCATTATTATTATTATTATTATTATTATTATTATTATTATTGGATAAAAATGAATTGTTTTTAGTCACTTGGCACACATGTGCTAGCAACTAGCAACCATAAGGCAGTTAGTTAGCTAAGCTAGAGAGCTGACTGTTTCCATTTAGCTGGGAATCAAAGCATTTGCCCCAATTGATGCTTATGAGTATTGTCTTATAACCTTGTTAACTAAGCCATTTTTAACCATCCAACTAATAGATACCTAAGCTGTGTTTTAGGTTATAGAGTTTTGATCAAACTGTTTGAAGTCAGCATGTTTCCCTTAATGCAATTTTTACATTTCAAACTTTATCTTAATTTATATGGTGACATTTGGTGGGGTAAGCTATAGCTTAAATCTAATAAACCATTCTTCAAAAAAAAAAAACAAAAACAAAAAAAAAAAAAACTTGAATATACTATATAAAGGAGAGGCTAAGATGGAGGGACAGGTGGAAGTTGATGTCTATTTTGGCTGCATGATGGTATCATGAACACTGTATTTCAGCTCATTTGAAATTTCCCAGGTCCTACAGCACCTAATCATAACCACAACTGAAGCTGTTGGCAAAATTACCTTGTGAAAGTGAAGTTGTATCATGGGTCTAACTCAAGCGTCTGTGTGAACCTACTGACACGGCTCTGTGAGCACTTTCCTGACCCTGGACACCAGCCAGATCTATGATGATGCTACATTTCACAGTTGAGACCTAGCCAGTGCAGCCCAGTGAAGCGAAGTGATTATTTTACTGATACTTTCTGTTGCACACGAGCAGTGTTAGTCATTTTCAACTTGACTTTGGAATTACTATGTTCTGTCTGACTCACGTTTGGTTAAAATAGATTAACTGTTGATCATGGAAAAACTGTAAGTTAATTATTTGATACTCAAAATCCTGCCAGAACTAGCACATTAGGTGCATCAATTGGTTAACGCTGCTTACCAGAATGCTGTTGAATTCTCGAATCTGTTTGGTCAGAAGGCGTTGATAAATTTTCAGGATTATATTAATACCCTCATTCTAATCTTATCTTCTCTAGAGTAACAGCTTACACGGGGACTTGTATGGTGGACGCTCAACTTAAAATGATTTGAAAAAAAATGTGAAGGAGTCTCCGGTGTCAGAGGTAAATCTGTAACTTTCAAGTTTTCTGACACAAAGACTTGACACAGAGGACTTTGCGTTTTCTCTGTAACAGGGCAAGCTGCATTACAATTTTTTATTTATTAAAGTATGATGTAATTTAAAGCTATATCTTTTTTCTCTCTCTGGACTGGTCTGCAACATGAAATGTAAGTATAAACAGATAAAAAGTATAATGGGTCATTCCTTAATAAATACAAAATATTAATTGTTGGTAAATTGTTGAGGCATAAAACACTTGATGGCATGCTGTTATATTCAATGCTGGAAAATAATCAGTTTTTAAAAAAAAAAAAAAAAAATCAAATCCCTAGATTATATTCCTCTAACAACATGACACCGTATGTTTTATAACCCACTTAGCCTGATCCTAGTTATACTTCCATTTTAAAGGACAAAATGACAGCTACCAACCAGGGAGGAAGATGGCTATCGCATGGGTCCTCTGAAACACGTGAAGCCAGCCAACAGCATCATTTCAAACTGCTGCTCATGCTGAGTCATGGGGCGGTGTAACACACCCAGAAGAAAGTGCTATCCACCCCTTCCACATGCATGAGCTCACAGATGCCCATGATTGGCTAGTGTCACTGTGACTGATAAAGGAGAGAGATTATAAAACCCCTCCCACCCAGTGAGCACGCCTGGCCATGGATGGCTGCAGCATCGTTGGGATTTAAACTCCGGATGAACAATTTTCTGTTGCGCCATTTGGGTGTAATTTTGGGTCTTTTTTTAATACAGTAAGTGATCATAATGCACAGGTGTGTCCTGATTTTGTGACAGTCATTCTTGGATCAACAAGGGCAGGGCTTAAATTTAATTAAATTAACCTTGCTTGTGCACTTGACTACTGGTTTTAATTAATCAAAGAGTTTAACGAACATTAGCTAGCTGTCTACTTTACATCAGATGCCTGGTGCTAGAGAGGTAGCATTAATTAAATTGACTAGTTAGCTGGCTCACATTAGCTCAATAAGCAGATAGCTAGCTTAGCTGATATTTTATCTATACCCTTATATTGTGTAATTAAAACCAGAATTTATTAAGCAAGTCAGAGTGACGAGCCAAAGAAAGGAGAAGAAAATAAAATGAAGAAATGAAAAACTAAAGCCTTCCCCCGTTGACTGTTTCTCAGCAAAATCAGGACGTACCCCATGCACAGAAGATGTAATCATCTAGAGTTCTTCGTCGTTCTCTTGCTCCGAGTGGAGGAGGTGAAGGGCGTGAGCGGCCGAATCACTCCAGTGGATCAGCTCGAGCAGAACCCTGTAGGTCCAGAGCTTAGTGGCAAAGCTGCTTGAACCCTCGACCTCGTCCAAACCCTGCAAGAAACACACACACACATACACAGGCCTTATTATCCATGTATCCTTAGAACCTTATAATGACATAATTAATACTGTAGTTTATTAATTCCATGCATACACCTAAACCTCAGTAACCAAACAAAACAACATCAGCTGCATAGCATTTGTCACACAAATGTCAGCAGATGCATATACATCACAGAATGTCCCTGGTATTGCTCACGGCCTGCTAGCTAAGGGTAGCAAGTTGAAATTTCAGCTAGCTAGACTTCTGACTCAGTGAGTGAGTGAGTGAGTGAGTGAGTGAGTGAGCGAGCAAAAACGCCCGCTAGGTGGTCCGCGAGAAAAGCTCTTTGAATTTGCACAATTCAACTGAGAACATCAGTTCCACATGAATGAACTGCATTGCATGTTTTTGTACATCCAACATGATTTGATTGTGGATAAAATCGCTCACCCCAGAGTAGGAGTGAACCGCTGGAGTAGTAAGGCAGTGACTTTTACCGCTGCAATATTCTACTGCACATGCACACATGATCTAACTCAAATCCAAATAGAAACACACACAGGATTGAGAGAGGCAGAGTGAGGGAGATGTCTGTGGTCTCTCTTTCTTACAGACGGTCTCAGGGGGAAAGACTGGTGTGTGTGTGTGTGTGAGAGACTGAGAATAAGAGAAATGTCTGTCTAAGAGTGTGTCTACAACTGTAATTAATAAGGGAATAGTGTGTGTATGAGAAAAGGCAGATAAACTGCAGAGGTACACACATTGCTTATACAGGATATACACCTGTATAAGACTTTTAAAGACCTTGGAATTATACAGGTTCTATCTGATTTATCTTTTAAATACGTTTTTTATTTGCAACTAGGAAGCTTAGTACTATATTTTATTAATATGTCTTAATGTAGAAAATATAAATTTGAAAAGCTACTTCGACCTAAATGAAGGTCAACATGTAGGCCTCAATATCTTAAAACTACAGAATTGTCCAACAAAGCCTAATAATTCCAAGGTCTTGAAATAATACAACTGATACTGATATTACTACTAATAAAATAACATAAAATAACTTACTTGATTTTCAAACTTATTTCTCACCATTTTTATTAAAAGCTCAAGAAACACATTTTCCAGTGTACATCTTTGGCTCTGTCCCAAACGCTAGAAATGATCCTGTGTTCTTACCAGAATGTAAAGTCTAGAATAAAGTAAATAACACATAAAACACAAGATTTTCAGTGCGATTTTCAGTGAAGTGGCTGTTCGCAAATGCAACACGGAGTAATGAAATAAGCAAACACGTTCACACACTCATTCACACCCAGGGGCGATTTGTAGTCAGGTACCACCGGGAAGAAACCCATACAGACACGGGGAGAACATGCCAAACTCCATACAGGTGGTAACAAGAGCTCAGGATCAAATTGGGGACCCTGGAGCTATGAAGCAACAACGCTTCCCGCTGTGCCACCATGACACCCTGAACAGGCAGTTTTATGACTTTCTCATCTGGGATGAAGTATCTACAGTATGTCTCTATGTAAGAATAAAATACTAGCAAGAACGTCCACTAAATGCTGTTTACTATGTCAGCTAGTAACTGCATCTACTCACCATGTGATCTGTTGGCAGCTGTTGTATCCAGTATATGTGTGTGTACGTCTGTGTGTGTGTAGGAGGGGCCTCTTTACCGTAAAGAGGGATTTACTGACACAACCTGGCAAAGCTCCAATCCGAGCTAAAAGTCTCAGTAAAGCCACAGCTGTACACTGATTCACAGTGCAGAGGAATAATAACATAAAACGAATCTGAAATATCCAAAAATACACTTCCTTCCGACAAGCCTCTTCCAGCTCAAGGTCTTGATTCAAACGGAATGGTTAGTCTAATCGAGATGGGTTTTGGATGCCAAATCAATGCGATCAGTGGTACGATGTTTGGCCCCCTTTAATCTAAGATCTAATCTAATCTGAGAAAGTCCCCATGAAATGGGTTCTTAGCTGTGATTCCATATGTTGACGCATTTCCTTCTGGACCAGGAAGGCAGAGTGATGCTTGATTGATTTACACTACTGCCTGTAGAGTTTGAAATACACCATGCCACACCCCTGAATGTAAACAAACTCAGCAGTAGGCTAGCAAGCTAGCTAAATATGGGAAATAGCAATGTGATAAACAACAGCATTTTATTTAATCTTACTGATGTAGAAACCACACCAGTGTATAAAATCTCTCTCAGTCTGAAGAAGTGGCATATTGTAGCACTGAAAAGCCCTGAATTGGTCAAACATTTCCAAAAAGTGCCTGGCAAATAACAGTCACCTCATACAAATTCCAACCTTTTCAAAACAAATAAACATCATCCAGTTTTTCCCCCCAAGCAATGCTTGGAAAAGGGAATAGTGTGCAGGAAGACACAGCCAAAAACTCACCGACGAACCACGTTTGCTGCTGATGAGTCACTACCGTAGAGCAAGACCCACTTCTGGGGTGGGGCATATATGGTTCTAGAGAGCATTTAATTGAACAATCATGAAGATTTCCACAAATATGCACCATCTAAAGCTTTTGATCGTTTTCCCAGAAGTGACAAATTATACAATTAAAATAACAAGGTCTCTAAAACAATTTTTCCCCCCAGATACCCCGTACCTGTGCACTTAACACTAGGGTAGAAAAAAAAACCCTCTGAAACACAAATTTTGATTTCAGGGGCACTTCGTGCCCAAATCATCTGCAAAAATTTTTTAAAGAGTGCACTTTTTTCCAAATCCCAAGCCCATATGCACTGGCAGTTTGGTATTTGGTTGAAGGCCCAAGGGAACGGATCTCTAAGGCACCTGAACATGCCGGTCTTTGGTTTGCTTAAAGTGAACTCTGGTGTGACAGCTCCATGTGTAAATGCAATATGATCCTTGGGCCAGGCAGTGAATAATTAGTTAAGCTTGTCATGTGACTTCCTGGTTCAAGTTTCACAAAGATGGGAAAAGGCACGCAGCGATCTACAATGGAAACGTTATGCCTTTTCAATATATCTAGCAAAGAAAGCATACACATAGAATGCTGAATTATTATTTTTATATAGGTATAAGCGAATGAGGCTCGAATGAAATGATCCTAAACCACTGAGCAGTGTGAAAAGCAAAGAAAAGCTAATTAAATAAAAAAAATACATCAATCAAATAATATTTTACCCAAATCAGACTTAACATATAGAACTGACCAATAGATTTGCATCAGAAGATAATGAGTATTTGGGCCTAGTGTAAACATTATTAGGTCCATCTTGCTTATAGCTTCACTCATACCATTTTATCCTCCTCTCTATTTCTCTTCACATCTTTTGAGATTTAATGTTTGGAGTACATCACTTCCTGTTTTGCTTTTCATGAGAGATTTGCTCGAGTGGTTCACTTGTAGCTAGCTAATCTTATTTACTTAATTTATTGTTTTACTTTTTAGAAAGCATTTTAGTCAATTTGTTCTATCTTTTTTACATCTATTTTATTATTTTATCTTTTTTATAAAATGCTAAATGAGATAGGCAGAGCGAGACAAGAGAAAATGCAGAGAGCTAGGCAATTGGGACACTTCTGATACATTTGGTTTGTTCGCTGTTTGGTTGGGTTCCACACTGCGCATAATTGACTGAGCCAAAAAGCAAAAAAGATGTTGGATGAGACATGCAGGGCTGAAAACATACTTGTAGAAGACTTTCATTCATTGGTCAGAAATAAGGCGAAAGAAAAAAAGTAACAAAGTGTGCATAGAAATCACAAAAAGCACCCAGTGATGGAGAACACTTTAGCTGCATTGTTCTTGCTGTTGAGTGTGTTTCTGTTGAAAAATCTGCAACACACTCCTTCTTTTGTGCTACATGTGTCCACTTATGTACTGTACATCAAACATGCTTATGAAGCGTGAAGGGAAATCTCTCTCCATCTATCTTTACCCACCTGGATACATTGAAACTCAGGCAATGGAGCGCACACGCCCTCTCCGTTCTCCAGCAGTGCTCCAGTGCTGTGCAGCAGATGCCCAATTCGATCTTTCACGGTTTTCCTAGCAGTTTCGTACTCGCCTTCGAATTCTTCACCCAGCTCTTCCACCTCTCGGGCAATCAGGCACTCCAGCATCTCCAGGCACCGGCTCAAAGCTGAGTGAGCATGGCCTACCTGCTGCGCAGAAGTTGGTGTGTCGGAGCAGAGGGCAAAGATCAATAGACGCTCACCCTCAGGGATGTGGTGAGAGAGAAAGCTCTCTCGTTCTTTCTGAATAAGTAACAAGAGGAGTAGAGACTGATGTGAGCAAGAAGGCACCCCAGTGAGGACAGATGAACACATCACAATGCTGAAATTTCCAAGGAACATTTCAATGAGGGGAAGCAAGTACTTGGACATTTTTATTACTTAATATACTTGCATTGTTTATATATCCACTTCAAATTTACACATAAATGGGCAGTTTTCCGGACAGAGATTAAGCCTAGTCCTAGACTAAAACGGCCTTTTAACCCAGATTAACAGAAATGCTTTCTCAGTCATGGTTAGAAATAGTCCAAGACTTAGCTTAGTCCTGAATTTACAAAGCTGATTTCCTGAAGGAAGATTAGAACTACTTAAGAAATAAATTGATGCTTAAATTAAACCTCCCAAGAGGCAGGTTTAACTTCAGATTAATGTCGTTTGTCAAAGAAGACACATGGATTACTTGGAATATGTCAATGAAGATCAACAAGTAACCACCAGCTAGACACGTACTAGCCGACAGAAGTGACCCATTGTAACATTTTGATGAAATTAGTTTTCGAGATTGTTTTTGAATGAGTAAAGTAAATGCTGTGGAGATTATTTCACTTCTGGAACCCAGACTTTCATCTGTGACCCAAACATTTTCAGATGAGTAATTTGACAAATTAATAGCAAAAGATGTATTCAATATATGTTGACAAAATGGTTTTCTAGCCATTATGTTCTGTGTTGTTGTTTTGCCCTGAAACTAATCTCTCATCATATCTGCCTTAAGCACTCCATCCTGAGCGACTTGCATTAATTAATCTTAACAATTAAAATATGATCTTCAACAACGTCTAAGATTGATTCTGTAACAAATTTAACTTTTTTTTAGTAACTTCTTGGTCTGTTTTCATTTTGGTTAACGGTTTCCTACATTGCCCACAATGCTGTCTGACTACCTGGTGATGGTGCTGTGGGATTTTGCCATCACTTCATCTCTATCTAAAGCGAGCGATGCAGATCACTCACTAGCCGAGTCTCTGCCGTAACTGCGTCGTATAGCTGCACTGCATTCTGGAACTTTGAGTCCAACGTTTGATCTCTGTGACAGATTTCTCATTAACAAAAAACTGAACATCTCTGAAAAATGGTGAGTGGGAAAAGAAGCTCGTATGCTTTGTTTTTTAGAGCTGAAACAGCAAAATCTGATGCTTCTGAATTTTTTTTCCTGCTATTAAATGCCAATGTAATTGTGCTAGCAATGTCTCCCTGTGACATCAGCATGGGACACAACCGCAAATCTCTCACAGGAATAACGACAGTACAGCATCAACTAACATTTCAGCACCGGTATCATTCAAAACAGCACAAATATTTCAATCTAAACATATTTAATGTTCATCAGGGTGGAGTTTTCCTTTAAAGCCTACTTCTGGCTGCATCAGACATCCGACCTCAAGTCACTTAAGTTGATGGATGGGTTACTTCAATATTCTAAGCTAATTCAATTTACACTGAATGCAAAAGGCAGTCGTATTGCGGGAGGAATAGCTTTAGTGGTCTATTCCTGAAATAGCATAAATTAATTTATTTATTATTTGGCACTGTCTAGAGTGCACATAATTAACAGGTGCAACAGCAGCACGTGATTCACAGAACTGATTCAATCAGACTGTAATGCATGACACATAACGGTACACAGGTATGCAGCGAACATTTTAGAGTCATGCTTGATTTAAAATAATAATAATAATAAATAATAATAATGATAATTCCCATACTCACATATAATTCCAACAAATTTTTGCTCTCCTGGTGCAATAAGTGAGCGAGAGCAACAGCTCGCGCGGTGGCCGACCGACTCGGCTCTGAGTCTTTCTGGCCCTCCATGACACGCACAAATACGGGCTGTATTTTATCCAGAGAATCCCGTTATTTTTTCCCAAACCGGCGCTACAATAACGCCGAGGTGCTAATACCGTGCTGCGAAGCTTTGAAACGTCAACAATGCGCGTGCTATCGTGAACTCGCCCTGCTGTGCGTCATTCCCACCGCTTCAACTGCGCAGCCAAACCGCCGTCCAGGGGGCGTGGTCTCTGGAATGTCTTCGCTGCTACGTCATCAGAACGAGGAAAAAAAAAAAAATATATATATATATATATATATATATATATATATATA
>CM075030.1:5099584-5119905 GCA_037576675.1 Pangasius sanitwongsei | reverse complement strand
AGCGGGACAGGAAGAGACTGAACAAGCTGGTTAGGAGAGCCAGCTCTGTCCTGGGCTGCCCACTGGACTCTGTGGAGAAGGTGGGTGAGAGGAGGATGTTAGCCAAGCTGACATCTATTATGAACAAAACCTCTCACCCCCTGTATATCACTGTGGAGACCCTGTGTAGCTGTTTCAGCAGCAGACTGCTACACCCCCAGTGTAGGAAGAAGCGCTACCGCAGGTCATTCATACCAGTGGCTGTTAGACTTTACAACACCGCATTACAGTGATGTTCAAATGTGCAATATTTTATAATTTTGTATAATTTTATTTCTTTTATTATTCCTAAGGTGTATATAATTACAGTACAGTTTTTTTTGTTTTGTTACTTTTGCTGATATTGTCTCATATTTAACTTTTCTTTCTTCCTATCGTTTGTCTTTAATATCTGCACTTTAACTGTCTGTGAGCTGCTGTGATAAGTGAATTTTGCCACTGTGAGATCAATAAAGTTTATCTTATGAAACAAAAACAAGGAATAGTGAGGCAAGATAACAAGAATCATAATATAGGTTGGAGACAGCGACAAACGACAATGACAAAAGCTAGACAAAGGGTGCCACACAAAAGGTTTATTAAACATAAACATGAATCAGGTGTGAACAGACATGTGACATAGTGAGTGTCATGGGCAGGTGATGTGTAGGGTCTGATGGGTATTGTAGTTCTGTGCCATGTTTGGGGCAACCACATGGTTTTTAAATAAATTAAAACCCCATTCTTATTTCTGTTGTATGAGTTTCTTTTTCACTGAGGTCTGTGAGTTAAATTTGGAAAATTGTTTATAATATGTATAAGTAACTTTTTGTTTTGACTAGATTAAATGCCACTGTAGTAATTTGTTGGTTTTTAAATTGTTTATTTATAGAAAATACTTTTACAGGTTTTGCAAATGCCAGCATTTCAGGGTAAAATGGCTATGGTTAAAGAAAAATGCTGACATAAAGGGTACAGTAATAGTGATTTTATACAGAACATCTCTGTTTAAAAATGTTTGGTTAGCAGAAAAGCATCTCAGTATGCACAACACAACCTTGAGGTGGATGAACTACAATCGCTGAAGACTACATCAGGTTCCACTCCTGTCAGCCAAGAACAGAATCTAAGGATACAGTGGGCACAGGCTCATTCAAACCGGACAGATAGATTGGAAAAACATCACCATCACCAGTTGGTCTTTATCCAACTTTTATCTAATCTTCAACAGTCCAGTCCAAGTAAATCTCCAAGTAAACTGTAGTAAACTGTACAAATTGACTTCACATCAGTCACATAAAATCTTTTAAATTTTCATGAGTGCTGGAAAAACAGGTTTCTGCTGAAAACCTGTGTCTCATTTATGGCATTTGGCATGTCTCCAGTAACACTGACATATTTTTTTCCTTTCTTACATTCTTCTTCAGGGTGGATCTTTATCCAATGCATAAATCTTCAAGGTTGATTCTTTTGTGAGCCAACTATGCATATATAGCACAGGTATGTGCTATTTCAACACCTATGTTTCTTGTTATTGGGAGTTACAGTTCACTTAATTTTTTAGGAGTTACAGTGCACTCTTTCTAGCTCATATGCTGTTTTAAGAAACATCCCAAACACCAGAATACAAAATCCACTTCATACTTTATTTTTCAAATCCTTCTCACTGTGAGAATATCAGTATTGGATCTTTATAAGAAAGGACAACCTGAAGCATTAAGTACATGATAATCTGGAATTATGAGTGGCGTAATTGTCTCAGGTTTTATCTGGTCTCCTGATGAGTTTCATCATGTTGACATCCTAATGATGTCACAGCCATCTGGTTGAGAAGGACATATGAGTGTGATGATTAGTTGTCCACAAACGTTTGGCCACATAGTGTACATTTAATGTAGTTGAACATCTGTGAAACATGTTATTTCCTCATATCACTTACATTATAGCAGCTATAAACAATGGTTTAAAATAGCTTGTTACAGAGAAGAAAAAAAGGAAGCAACATCCTCAGCCCTGAAGTGGAGGAAAATTAAATGAAATTACCAGCTTTAACTCGACTGTCACAAATCCTTGATACTGGAAACTCTTTCCATAAAATGTCTCAGCCCTGGCTACTGTCAGCACTACTGTTAATCAGCACTTTTTGAACTGAGAATTCAACAGAGCTATGGTACAAGTACTGTATAGAGTATAAGGCCAAATATTAAAAAATATTACACTAATCATAGACAGTGATAAATGATAATAATAATCAAATAATCATGCAGCCACATGAATCAAAAGACACTAATTAGAGTTTTTCACCGGTGACTTAGTCAAAAGAAAGCCGTGTAAGTAATTTTAAAAACTGTAGCTTATTTTTTTGTGTTAACCAAACCATTCTGCTTCTTCCTGGTTTGTTTAGAATTGAATTTCAAACTGCATTTCATTCTGAATCATAACATTATTATACCTTATTATACACCTCCGAACTGGTTTTGGGGAAAACCTGGTGTTCCTTTATTCCTTTAACAGAAAGATCTTTATAACATAAAGGGCAGGGCAGTTGTACTAGTGAAAAGACTAATTCTAACACATCCCACGTCATATGCCTTGGGACCAACATGTTTTCAGTTTATTTTTAACAACAAAATATGTTGGCACACAGGCACTTCACGCATACTGTGACTCATAGCTCATGTACGCATGTGCTTGAGGCCTTTTGACCTTTAATTACCTCAGGAAAACAAGATAGAACAAATATTAATGTGTACTTTGAAACTAATTATGGCAACACTACCAGCAACAGCTGAAATATATTTAGAACCATTATTAAATATCTATACATTAATCTCATCCATTTAGTAAATCACTTTAGCAAAATAATACAAATTAAAATCTTACACACAGAAGAATAAATTATAAAATAACTGAAAACAAAGGATAAGCTTAAAATTCCACAGTAATAACACACGAAACAAAGAATAGGTTTAAAATTCCTCAATGTTTAAGACTCATAAATATGGTGCATTCACATACAGTAAAAACATACTAGAATTAAAGCATTATTTATATATATTTTTTATATATTATATATAGACAGAGAGAGAGAGAGAGAGAAAACATGTCTCAAACTGTTTTATTCCTCTTCTACCACAATAATTTGTCAAAGACTAAAATGTTTATTTATTAAAGAGTGACACATTTTAGAGTTACATTTAATGTTTTAACAAATGTATGTTTTAACAGTTTAGAGTTACTTCCTGTTATCATTTATGTTAGCAACTTTGTTTATTAAAATGTTTATTCCCTCACCAGGTGTTCTCTTTTTTCTCTCTTCTGAAGTTGAAAAGACAAACAAAATCTACTGCATGTCATATTACCAAGAAACTGGAAAGTGTGAATTCCTGAAGATTTTCCCTGTGGCAGACTTACACAATTGCAAAGTGCTGTCACTGGACACTCCTTCCATTAAATGTTACATAAAAGTCTCATTACAGAAAACTTTACCATATTAGTGATATATCACTGTTATAATAACCTCCACTCTTCTTGTAAGAATTTTTGGAGTGGGTTATGGGGATTTACCCATTCGATCACAAGAGCATTAGTGAGGTCACGCACTGATGTTGGGTGAGGAGGTCTGGGGTGCAGTTGTAATGTACTTTAAATTGAAAAAGTAATCAAATTACCATAGATCTACTGTTTTGTTTTAATGCTGCCATCTTGTGTCTGTATAAAGTTTTCTTCTCAGTTTCTGTAGAACTAAAAGTTACACAGCTTTAAAATATGTGTATAACACAGCTCACACTAAAATTATGACTGCTTGAGACACCTCTGTAAAGATTTGAAACATCTCTTTTAAAACTTTTTTTTATTCACCTTTCTTTTTATCGAAGAAGAATTCTACCCCAGATTATCTAACCCATCTAACCTGACTCCTTTGGCCAAAAAAGAGCTGGTACAATAAGTCAACTCATTTGTGACTATACTGCATGTTAATGATAAACATGATATTAATCTTTTGTAAAACCTGCACTAGTTTAATCAAACAATCATTGATGATCATGATTTTTTTTTTTTTTACTATTTTTCAAAATCTACTTGAATTTTGAATTACTGTATAATTACTATAAACCAAGGGCATCGCCTGGCCCCAGTAAAATGGTGACAAAAATGACAAGGTGCCCCAGTAAACAAAATAGATTTCACTTAACATACAGCAGCATTGTACATTGTTCACATACTCGCCTGCATACTTTTTGTCTATATTGTTTGTGTTCAATTTGGTAAGATTGTGTGAAGTATATCTTCTGTTCAGAACTGTATTTACATAATCATTTTCTTCTATATTCAACAGTTACAAAAGAAATGTCCAAGTAATTATAAATAAATAAATAAATAAATAAATAAAAATTGGTTAACAGTGTGTGATTGTGTGTGCATGTACAGTATGTGTCCCCATCCAGGGTGAATTCCAGTTTTGAGTTCAGGCTGAATTAAAGCAAGGCTCATGCTGGAATTCCAGCTCACCATTTATTTGTAACAAGAAACAGGCAATTATGGACAGTTCTGATGTTGTGAATTTGAAGGGAACAGAGTGATCACGTTAACAGTAAGAAAACAAGGAGGAAGCAAATGAAAGTGAAAGTAATAAAAAACAGTTCTCTTTATTTTTGTGTTGCTCAGAACATAGATGCCACAGCCTTGTCCTCAATCTATCTATTGGATCATGTTTCCAAGGTTGGCAAAGTTTTGTGGTTAAAATTAACCTAGCTCAAGTAAATAGAATTTACAAACAATAAGGAATATTAGTGTAACCAAGTATGAGAAGACAAAATTATAAAACACCGATGGAAGAAAAAGAATAAAAAATTATTAGAATAAAATAAACTTTTAAAAATTATAAATTTCAAAAGTGTTTTGTCATCTTTCCTTTTCATAATCTGAAGTGATTCAAAGTTTGTAAAAATGGATTCTTTTTTTTTTTAAACAGGAAAAAAGTATAAAATGTTTTTCCAAAAACAGTACATTATTGATGGTCTTGATTGATGATGATAGTATGCACTCTCAGAAGAAAGGTACATTGCATGTTTCACCTAGAAATGCGATTATAGTGTACACTTACCTTGACTTACCCCTTGACATACACAATACACTTTCACATATCTTGTTAAAATCAGCACTTAAATGAACTGTCAAAAATGATGGCATTCTGAGCATAACAATTCTTTCCCAATAAAAAGTCAATCACGGATATGAATTGCATTTCAGAGCAGTTTATAAAAGATAAAATTACATAAATACATCTTGGGCTAACAAATTACGGGTTTTGAGTGAGTGCCAGAAACCACATGATATAATAATAATAACTCTTATACAATACAGAGGCTAATGCTAAACCTGACATTGCTAGCTCAGAGAGCTGGTGGTGGTTATTAGTTCACTCTCCAGGAGTATCAACCTTAGTGTGTGTAGTGACTAAATGTAAAACTACAATTTGTAAAACTACATTTTCAAATTACAGCTCTTCTATTATAGACTTTTTTCTGATCTGCACATACGTCCCTGAATCGTAGTAAATTTTTTAGTATTTTTCATTGAATTAAGTCATTTAAGTTTATTCAGTGAAATGAATCATTCAAATTCAAAGCTTGAGCAATGTAATTAGGTAAACCGATTGTTGCTATTTTGTGTAATTTTATAATGTATATCAATGTTTAGAAAAATAATACTACTGCATGCACTGAAATGCTGGAAATCTCTAATTCAGACTGAATGAACTTAAATATAAATCTTGGGGAATCTTGGTCATGACCAAAATGTTTTACTGACTCAGGCTGCAAAAGTAGGTTTGACATACACATGCAAGCGAGAATATGACTTATCCACTTCATGGCTGTTTAAAAAACAGACACAAACATGGATGGTTAAGACAGCAGACATATAATATATAATGTACACCTATTGGGTGTTGGGGTTAGAAATGATTTGAAATGATTTAGAAATGATTTCAGTAATTGCAAATGTGGCTTGTAATAGTGAATCTTTTCAGCAGCAAGTGCAAGCCTGATGATGTCTATCTAAACATAGATTATCTGAGAGATTTGATTATCTGAGAGAGGCAGTAATTGTGTGCCTGAAAATTATATGATAGATTTGTAATACTGCTGATTCCTTTCCTGAAACTTAATAACATTAATGAAATGGTTAACATTCAATTTTAGCAATAAAAAAGGGTTATTGGTACAGCTTCTCATGAGTTTATTAGAAACTGAGTTGTGCATTTATAAATATGAAGTACTACAGTCAATGCAACCATATTGTAGCATATACATAGTTGACTATATTAAAATATCTCAATAAATACATAGTCCAAAGTGCATTAGAGAAGATTAAATGAACAAAAAAAAATTTTTTTTTGTAAAGTGTATAATTTTAGATAAGTCAAATATAAATAATAATCTTTTAGACCATTACTTGCTATATTAAATTACAGAACATGAGAACATACAGTCGTCTTTGTCACACAAAGCTGTTGAGTAGCCTGCCAGAGTAAAAACTGATAGAGAGGCATTAAAACTAGTCAAACCACTTTGTATGCATTCTGTGGTTTACAGGCAGTAGTTGTGTTTGTGTTTTATTTAATCCCTGCTTAATTTGGACTAAATCATAATTTATAATTATTATAGAGTTTTTAATTTGCAAAAACCCATAACACTTTTTTTTAGATTTATTCAGTGCCATAAGGCACTAAAAATGGTAACCCAGATGTAGAATAATACACAAAATTTTTTTTTTTGACACACCACACTTCCCATTTTAGTTTATCATGTTGTCTTGTGACAAAGAAATTCCTTCATTCTTGCCTCCAGCATTTATTCAAATACAAAAATCATTTGCAAAATACCCATCACCAACTTATATAGAAATTCATAATAATTAAAGCTATGAGTACTAACCATACCCTATCATACAAGTGTGCTTGTATAAATTATTATTGTTTATTTTAAGCATGTTCATTTACAGTATATATAAAAACTTAGCTAGGCTTACTGTATTTGCATGGTTCATTAAAGTAATTGGAGTGTAAATCCTGGTGAAGTTTCTCATTCCGAATGGAGGATGTGCCTTAGCATCAGCTGGACCATGGGAACAGAAGTGACACAGCCACCATGAAGCACGCCATGAACACACTGATCTTGCTGCTGACATCGCTCGATGATATTACTGTTGGAATAAAATATAAATGACATGCTAGAAATAGACAGATACTGTATGTGATAGTAACAATGCTGATTTATTAGTTTTTAATTACAAAATTAAGTGTGTGTTCTCTAAAGCTTACGATCATGAGCATGGTGACATACCAGTTGGACAATATACCATGATGCAGTGATTTATGATTGGAGCATTAACACACTTAAAATAACATGCCCAAAACATGTTATAAATCATTATACCACAGCGCTGTTGAGTTCTTGATTCTGATTGGTCAGCAGTTCTGTCAGTAATGTCAGCTGTAATTCAAATCACAGCTCTTCAGGACAGAGGACTTTGCTTTCTATTTGACAAGCTGTGTTTTATTTTGTCGTATTAACTTATAGCTTGTAGCAGTTTATAGCTGTTTTGATATACTGTAAGTGTACTACTTGTATTGCAGAAACTTCACTACATTAAATGTAACTATAAACAAAATGTAATCTCAAAAATTTGCTGTAAAGTTTGATGAAATGGCTGTAGTGTCATAGGGATAAAACACTTCAAGAAATGCTGTTATTAGAAAATAATCAACTTCGGGGTGATAACTGTAACTCTACTTTGTGTAGGTCCACATCACACCACCCTGTCATTGATTATTATATTAAAGCACATAATACATGTATATACTACTTACGTGTGCCATTCACTATGATGTCATTGGTGAAGATCTTGAAGGGAAGGCTGTTATTTCTGGCTGCTCTAAGCATAGTTTTCCCAATTTGGGTGTTGTTGGGAAGTTCACCAGATCTGGCAAAAGCCAAGCCCATTAAGTTCAGAATTGAATCAGAATTTGCTTTAGGACCTCCGTTGCTATGTAGCCAAAGATAAAGCGAGTTAGTAAAAAATCTGTGTAAAATGACATTTGGTTTTAAATATGAACATGACTGGGTTGTGATGCAAAATGCACCTAGTCTAAATACCTGAAGTTTGACATGGTTAAGACGATGAAGGTAGTACGGAAGTCATCAGTGAAAAAAGGGGTAAGCTGCAAACAGGTCAGAAACATGTGGTTAAAAGCACAAAAGTCAATTTTTTTCTTGCTAATAATATGAATAAATGATAGTTTAATTAAAAGAGTAAAAGAAATTCAAATCTTATTCAACTTCACCTACTTAACCAACAGAGACCTAATCTTGACAAAATTTTGAGAAATCTTATCTAATGCACCTTTAAAAAGGCAAAGCTAATAAATAAGATGATAATAATAAGATAAACTTTATTAATCCCCGAAGGGAAATTCAGGTGTAATACATATATACACATATATATACATACAGTACCTCTAATTTTTACTATTAAAATAATATTAAACATGAATAAAAATATATTAAGGGAAAACGGCATCAATACCTTTCACAAATTCATGAGCAAATGTATATAATCACAAATCAAAATACATTCTACAAATGAATGCAGGATAGGGACAACAGGACCATGTACTGTTCTTGTAGGCTTGTTCTGGGTTAATGTTTGAAACCAAATATTGTACAGTGGATTATTTATTTGTGATTATAGTGTATTGCCTTCATCTGTACTGGAATTTGTAATTATACTAATCAAAATTCATCCTGCATCTTTGAAAATTTAGGTCCTCAGGACTCAAATGTCATTAACATATATTATTTTGTAGTTATTTTCATAATGTTGCCACAGATACTACAAATGTCTCTGCATTTATTTGTGGAATGTGTTGTGCCCATTAGTGAGTGTATGCCATATTTGTGTAATTTATATTTGTGGAACTTACTGTGACTATTTAAGTCCATATGTATATTTCTGCAATTTATGCTTGTATTTGTGAAAGGGACTGATTCCGTTTTGTGTTTGTATAAAAAGTAAGTATGTGCTGATTTCATACTTACTCCTGTTTTAATCATGACTGATCTGTTTGTGAATAAATCTGAATTAGCATTTGCGAGAGCTGCTACAAAAGTGCCATTTGTGCGGAATAGCACAGGGATACTGTACGGCTCATCTGGAAAGAGAAACATAGGATATTAATGCAAATATCTGGAAAGAGAAATATAGGGAACAAATACAGTGTTATAGCGTATAATATATACTCACTGATTAGAGTGAGTGTTGAGGCATCAAATTGCACGCTGTAAGTATTGTTATTTTCTGCAACCTTTTTCAGAACATTCACTACTTCTTCACCAGTTGGGAGAGGTTTTGTGGAGTTCTCGTTGAACACCAGCTGGACCTCTGCTTGAGTATTTTCCTCTGCACGTTTGGACGAAGGTCTAGGGGGGAGTTCTTTGTTAATATCAAATCTGTCTAAACAAACTCTGAATTTAACTCTGAATTAGGGTTAGAATTGCAGCTAAATAGGGTAGGGTTGGAATTACATTAATATTATAGGATAGACAATAACATCCTGTTTTAGCCAATTTCTAGTATGTGTAAAGGGCTTGAAACAACTGAATCCCAGTATACAAACATCAACTACAACGTATGAAGTGTAAATTATGCATTTATAAACAATGGGTCTCACATAAAGGCTAGGACAATGGTCCGGATGAACAGAGGGCCGTATAGTGCTTTATAGATTTGATCCAACTGCAAAAAACAAACAAACAAACAAACTTGTTATTATACTACCATAAGAACTTTTTATTACTGATCTTCTATAAAGAGAGTAGACGAGCTTTTTGTAAGTTTCTATTACAAAACTTACATTTTAGATCTTAGATTTGACCACAACTGTGAAATGTATAGTGTTCTGTACTGAGTAATTTAAATATTTCAGTGGATGGTCTCACACTTACCACTTTAACCACAAGGTCTGCCAATTCTTTGAACTCCTTACTCTGAGGATTACTAAGCTCTGGAACATAAGTATGCTTGAGACCAGCACTGATCTCGACAGTTGGCAGTGGACGAGTTGCTGCTGATGTTGTTGGTTTTGGGGTGGTGGTGGTAGTAGTAGTTGTAGGAGTAGTAGTAGTTGTTTTAGTAGTAGCTTTTGTGGTTGTTGTAGGTGTAGTTTTAGTAGTAGCTTTTGTGGTTGCTGTAGTTGTACTTGTAGTAACTGCTATAGGTTTTGTAGTTGCTTTTGTTGTAATTACTGTAGGTTTTGTAGTTGTTTTTGTAGTAACTGCTATAGGTTTTGTTGTTGCTTTTGTTGTAATTACTGTAGATTTTGTAGTTGTTTTCATAGTAACTGCTATAGGTTTTGTAGTTGCTTTTGTTGTAATTACTGTAGGTTTTGTAGTTGTTTTCGAAGTAATTGCTGTAGGTTTTGTAGTTGCTTTTGTGGTAACTGCTGTAGGTTTTGTAAGTGTTTTTGTAGTAGTTGTTAGAACAGTTGGTTTTGTAGTAGTAGCAGCTGTAATAGTTGTTTTTGTATTAGCTGTAGATACTGTAGGTGATTTTGTAGTAGCTGTTGTATCAAATGGTTTTGTAGTAGCAGAAGAAATATTTGCTATTGTAGTAGGTATGGTCGGAGTAGTAGTAGTTGCTGTTTGTGTTACTGTAATTAAAATAAAGGGCGAGATTAGCATACATCTTAGGAAAAATATGTATAAATTGAGTCACATATTCATACTGACCGTATGAAAAGTTTCACCCAAGGCTATCACCTCTAAATAATCAGCAGTTTACATTCAAAATATTCATTAGAAGTTTAAATGCTACATTTTCCATTTGAACCTTTGCATAAATGAATGTGTGAGTCATGCTTACCAAAAACATCTGTCATGTTAAAACCTGTATCTGCATTCTTTATTGTGTCAATGATTTGTTGATCACTGGGAGGACCTCCTTGATATGTGTAGCGTAAACTCATGTCTGTGATGATTGATCCAGACCTATGCAGACAAACAAATGTAAGCAGGCAGCTTATTAGCAACATATAGCTTTTGGAAAAGTCATATACTATTTAAAAGAAATAGAGCAGGAGCAAGGTCAATACACACCTGAAACGAATCACTGTTAGGTTCATGAAGTTCCAGAAATTGTTCTTTAAGATTGGTTCAAGCTGTAAAGAAATGAGTGCCAAAGCAATTACTGTAAAGATTCAACATTACAACAAGAGATTAAAGGCTCTAGCTTCATTAGGCAATCACAACCGACATCAATTCTCTGAAGTACTGCCACAAGGATTTTAGAACTTATCCAGAAGGCACTTTCAACATTTTTATAAAAAGATTACATTTTGTTAATGCTAATGAAATAACTAGAGCATCAAATGACATGAATATGCTGAGATGACATGCTGCAGTAAGTTATGATTATGGTCCACTGAGCTCATTTACATAGACCTCATTTACAACTACAGCAACACTTGTACCCTTACACAGTACTGGTTATGTGTGAAATTAAGATGCACTTTCACAGGTCATGAAGACCTTAATATGTTGTAGACATTCTGCAGTCCTTGCACACCCAAAAATATCCTTGAGAACTTAATATCCTTAAACTTAATTTAAAAAATAACCCATTATTTTCAATTATTTTACAAAAATGCAGGACCAAGATATATAGATGTATAGATATTACATCAATGATTTTTAACTTAATGTTAAATATGTGTATAGATAAACTACATGTACATTTTAATAAATGAGACAGACCTTTGTTGAGACAAGGACTGCTCGGTCATTGAAGGCAGATGAAGATTTGTTTGATAGTTCAGGAACAAATGTTTCATTAGTGGTAAAGCTAATATACCGTATGTCAACTGGGCTTGCTGTAGGTTCATCTGTGAAAAAAAGATGGGAAAAATTATTCAAGTAAATATAAATGTAAAGACATATAAGGTTTGAGAATACTAGAGTATATAATTTGTGAACTTAAATATAATTTAATGCTAAGTAAGAAGATTGCGGTTGTGTATAAGAAGAAGTTGTTGTATGTATGAGAATAAGAAGTTGGCATTGATTATGATTATGACTACTGCTGTTTTATGTGTGATACCTGTAGTTGATCTTGAAGAACGGCTAGATGGTGTTCCCGTTGTAACACCTGTTGATGTTTTTGGTGTGATGGCTGTAGGTGATCTTGAAGGAGTACTAGATGGTGGTTCAGATGAAACACCTGGTAATGTTTGCAGGGTGATGCCAGTAGTTGAACCTGAAGGAGAACTAGATGATGGTTCTGATGTAACAACTGGTGATGTTTTCAGTGTGATGGCTGTGGTTGATCCTGAAGGAGAAGTTGATGGTGGTTCTGATGTAACACCTATTAAAGTTTCCACTGTGATGGCTGTAGTTGATCCAAAAAGAGAAGTTGATGTTGGTTCTGATGTAACACCTGTTGATGTTTCCTCTGTAATGCCTGTAGCTGTTTCTGGAGGAGAAGTTGATGGTGCTTCTAATGTAACACCTGTTGATGTTTCAACTTTGATGGTTGTAGTTGATCCTGAGGGAGAAGTTGATGGTGATTCTGAATTAACACCTGTTGATGTTTCAACTGTGATGGTTGCAGTTGATCCTGAGGGAGAAGTTGATGGTGGTTCTGATGTAACACCTGTTGACGTTTCCACGATGATGCCTGGAGTTGATCCTGAAGGAGAAGTTGATGGTGGTTCTGAATGAACACCTGTTGACGCTTCCAATGTGATGCCTTTAGTTGATCCTGAAGGAGAAGTTGAATGTGGTTCTTTTGTAACACCTGTTGACATTTCCACTGTAAAGCCTATAGTTGATCCTGGTGGTTCCGATGTAACACCTGTTGATGTTTGCAGTGTGATGGCTGTAGTTGATTCTGAAGGAGAAGTTGATGGTGATTCTGATGAAACACCTATTGATGTTTCCAATGTGATGCCTGTAGTTGATCCTGGTGGTTCTGAAATAACACCGGTTGACGTTTCCAAAGTGATGCCTGTAGTTGATTCTGAAGGAGAAGTTGATGGTGGTTCTGTTGTAACACCTGTTGACATTTCCACTGTGATGCCTGTAGTTGATCCTGAAGGAGAAGTTGATGGTGGTTCTGATGTAACACCTGTTGGTATTTCAACTGTGATGGTTGCAGTGGATCCTGAGGGAGAAGATGATGGTGGTTCTAATGTAACACCTGTTGATGTTTCCACTGTGATGCCTGTAGTTGATTCTCGTGGTTCTGATGTAACACCTGTTGACGTATGCAATGTGATGGCTGTAGTTGATTCTGAAGGAGAAGTTGATGGAGATTCTGATGGAACACCTGTTGATGTTTCAACTGTGATGCCTGTAGTTGATCTTGGTGGTGCTGATGTAACACCTGTTGTTGTTTGCTGTGTGGTGGCCTTAGTTGATTCTGAAGAAAAAGTTGATGGTGGTTCTGATGTAACACCTGTTGACGTCTCCAATGTGATGCCTGTCGTTGATCCTGAAGCAGAAGTTGATGGTGGCTCTGATGTAACACCTGTTGACGTTTCCACTGTGATACCTGTAGTTAATCCTGAAGGGAAAGTTGATGGTAGATCTGTTGTAACACCTATTGATGTTTCCACTGTGATGACTGTAGTTGATTCTGAAGAAGTGGATGGTGGTTCTGATTTAACACCTTTTGATGTTTCCAGTGTGATACCTGTCGTTGATTCTGAAGGAGAAGTTGATGGTAGTTCTGATGTAAAACCTGCTGACGTTTCCAATGTGGTGCCTGTATTTGATCCTGAAGGAGTAGTTGGTGGTTCTGATGTAACACCTGTTGATGTTTCAACTGTGATGTCTGTAGCTGATTCTGAAGGAGAAGTTGATCGTGGTTCTGATGTAACACCTGTTGACGTATCCAATGTGATGTCTGTAGTTGATCCTGACAGAGAAGTTGATGGAGGTTCTGATATAACACCTGTTGATGATTGCAGTGTGATGCCTGTAGTTGATTCTGAAGGAGAAGTTGATGTTGATTCTGATGTAACACCTGTTGATGTTTCAACTGTGATGGTTGCAGTTGATACTGAGGGAGAAGTTGGTGGTGGTTCTGATGTAACACCTGTTGATGTTTCAACTTTGATGGTTGTAGTTGATCCTGAGGAAGCAGTTGATGATGGTTCTAAAGTAACACCTGTTGATGATTGCAGTGTGATGCCTGTAGTTGATCCTGAGGGAGAAGTTGATGGTGATTCTGAATTAACACCTGTTGATGTTTCAACTGTCATGGTTGCAGTTGATCCTGAGGGAGAAGTTGATGGTGGTCCTGAATGAACACCTGTTGACGTTTCCAATGTGATGCCTTTAGTTGATCCTGAAGGAGAAGTTGAATGTGGTTCTTTTGTAACACCTGTTGACATTTCCACTGTAAAGCCTATAGTTGATCCTGGTGGTTCTGATGTAACACCTGTTGATGTTTGCAGTGTGATGGCTGTAGTTGATTCTGAAAGAGAAGTTGATGGTGATTCTGTTGAAACACCTATTGATGTTTCCAATGTTATGCCTGTAGTTGATCCTGGTGGTTCTGAAATAACACGTGTTGACGTTTCCAACGTGATGCCTGTAGTTGATTCTGAAGGAGAAGTTGATGGTGGTTCTGTTGTAAAACCTGTTGACATTTCCACTGTGATGCCTGTAGTTGATCCTGAAGGAGAAGTTGATGGTGGTTCTGATGTAACACCTGTTGATGTTTCCACTGTAATGCCTGTAGTTGATTCTCGTGGTTCTGATGTAAAACTTGTTGAAGTATCCAATGTGATGGCTGTAGTTGATTCTGAAGGAGAAGTTGATGGAGATTCTGATGTAACACCTGTTGGTGTTTCAACTGTGATGCCTGTAGTTGATCTTGGTGGTGCTGATGTAACACCTGTTGTTGTTTGCAGTGTGGTGGCCTTAGTTGATTCTGAAGAAAAAGTTAATGGTGGTTCTGATGTAACACCCGTTGACGTCTCCAATGTGATGCCTGTCGTTGATCCTGAAGCAGAAGTTGATGGTGGCTCTGATGTAACACCTGTTGGCGTTTCCACTGTGATACCTGTAGTTAATCCTGAAGGGAAAGTTGATGGTAGTTCTGTTGTAACACCTATTGATGTTTCCACTGTGATGACTGCAGTTGATTCTGAAAAAGTGGATGGTGGTTCTGATTTAACACCTTTTGATGTTTCCAGTGTGATGCCTGTCGTTGATTCTGAAGGAGAAGTTGATGGTAGTTCTGATGTAAAACCTGCTGACATTTCCAATGTGGTGCCTGTATTTGATCCTGAAGGAGTAGTTGGTGGTTCTGATGTAACACCTGTTGACGTATCCAATGTGATGGCTGTAGTTGATCCTGACAGAGAAGTTGATGGTGGTTCTGATATAACACCTGTTGATGATTGCAGTGTGATGCCTGTAGTTGATCCTGAGGGAGAAGTTGATGGTGATTCTGAATTAACACCTGTTGATGTTTCAACTGTGATGGTTGTAGTTGATCCTGAGGGAGAAGGTGATGGTGGTTCTAAAGTAACACCTGTTGATGATTGCAGTGTGATGCCTGTAGTTGATCCTGAGGGAGAAGTTGATGGTGATTCTGAATTAACACCTGTTGATGTTTCAACTGTGATGGTTGCAGTTGATCCTGAGGGAGAAGTTGATGGTGGTTCTGATGTAACACCTGTTGACGTTTCCACAGTGATGCCTGGAGTTGATCCTGAAGGAGAAGTTGATGGTGATTCTGAATGAACACCTGTTGACGTTTCCAATGTGATGCCTTTACTTGATCCTGAAGGAGAAGTTGAATGTGGTTCTTTTGTAACACCTGTTGATGTTTGCAGTGTGATGGCTGTAGTTGATCTTGAAGTAGAAGTTGATGGAGATTCTGATGTAACACCTGTTGACGTTTCGAATGTGATGCCTGTAGTTGATTCTGAAGGAGAAGTTGATAGTGGTTCTGATGTCACACCTGTTGACGTATCCACTGTGATGTCTGTAGTTAATCCTGACAGAGAAGTTGATGGTGGTTCTGATATAACACCTGTTGATGTTTCCAATGTGATGCGTGTAGTTGATCCTGAAGGAGAAGTTAATGGTGGTTGTGATGTAACACGTGTTGATGTTTCAACTGTGATGGTTGCAGTTGATACTGAGGGAGAAGTTCTTGGTGGTTCTGAGGTAACACCTGTTGAAGTTTCCAATGTGATGCCTGCAGTTGATCCTGAAGGAGAAGTTGATGATTGTTCTGATGTAACACCTGTTGCTGTTTGCAGTGTGATGTCTGTAGATGATTCTGAAGGAGAAGCTGATGGTGATTCTGATGTAACTCCTGTTGATGTTTCAATTATGATGCCTGTTGTTGATCCTGAGGGAGAAGTTGATGATGGTTCTGTTGTAAGACCTGGTGACGTTTCCACTGTGATGCCTGTAGTTGATCCTGGTCGTTCTGATGTAACACCTGCTGATGTTTCCAGTGTGATGCCTGTAGTTGATCCTGAATGGGAAGTTGATGGTGATTCTGATGTAACACCTGTTGACGTTTCCACTTTGATTGCTGTAACTGATTCTGAAGGAGAAGTTGACGGTGGTTCTGATGTAACTCCTGTGGACGTATCCAATGTGATGCCTGTAGTTGATCCCGAAGGAGAAGTTGATGGGAGTTCTGTTGTAACACCTGTTGACATTTCCACTGTGATGCTTGTAGTTGGTTCTGAAGGAGAAGTTGACGGTGGTTGTGATGTAACACCTGTTGATGATTGCAGTGTGATGCCTGTAGTTGATCCTGAAAGAGAAGTTGATGGTGATTCTGATGTAACACCTGTTGATGTTTCAATTGTGATGGTTGCAGTTGATCCGGAGGGAGAAGATGAAGGTGGTTCTAAAGTAACACCTGTTGATGATTGCAGTGTGATGCCTATAGTTGATCCTGGAAGAGAAGTTGATGGTGATTCTGATGTAACACCTGTTGATGTTTCAACTGTGATGGTTGCAGTTGATCCTGAGGGAGAAGATGATTGTGGTTCTGATGTAACACCTGTTGACATTTGCAATGTGATGCCTGTAGTTGATTCTGAAGGAGAAGTTGATGGTAGTTCTGATGTAACACCTTTTGATGTTTGCAGTGTGATGGCTGTAGCTGGTTTTGAAGGCGCAGTTGATGGTATTTCTGATGTAACACCTGTTGACATTTCCAATGTGATGGCTGTAGTTGATCCTGAAGGAGTAGTTGATGGTGGTTCTGATGTAATAGCTGTTGATGTTTGCAGTGTCATGGCTGTAGTTGACCCTGAAGGCGAAGCTGATGGTGGTTCTGATGTAATACCTGTTGATTTTTCACCTATGATGCCTGTAGTTAATGCTGAAGGTGAAGTTGATGGTGGCTCTGATGTAACACCTGTTGACGTTTCCAATGTGATTCCTGTAGTTGATTCTGAAGGAGAAGTTGATGGAGGTTCTGATGTAACACCTGTTGATGTTTCCACTGTGATGCCTGTAGTCGATCCTGCTGGTTCTGATACAACACCTGTTGATCTTTGCAGTGTGATGTCTATAGTTGATTCTGAAGCAGAAGTTGATGGTGATTCTGATGTAACACCTTTTGATGTTTCAACGATGATGCCTGTAGTTGATCCTGAGGGAGAAGTTGATGGTGGTTCTGTTGTAACACCTGTTGACGTTTCCACTGTTATGCCCATAGTTGATCCTGGTCGTTCTGATGTATCGCCTGTTGATGTTTGCAGTGTGATGACTGTAGTTGATCCTGAAGGAGAAGTTGATGGTGGTTCTGATGTAACACCTGTTGATGTTTGCAGTGTGATGTCTATAGTTGATTCTGAAGCAGAAGTTGATGGTGATTTTGATGTAACAGCTTTTGATGTTTCAACTATGATGCCTGTAGTTGATGCTGAATGTGAAGTTGATGGTGGCTCTGATGTAACACCTGTTGACGTTTCCAATGTGATTCCTGTAGTTGATTCTGAAGGAGAAGTCGATGGTGATTTTGATGTAACACTTTTTGATGTTTCAACTATGATGCCTGTAGTTGATCCTGAGGGAGAAGTTGATGGTGGTTCTGTTGTAACACCTGTTGATGTTTCCACTCTTATGCCCGTAGTTGATCCTGGTCGTTCTGATGTATCACCTGTTGATGTGTGCAGTGTGATGACTGTAGTTGATCCTGAAGGAGAAGTTGATGGTTGTTCTGATGTAACACCTGTTGATGTTTGCAGTGTGATGGCTGTAGTTGATCCTGAAGTAGAAGTTGATGGAGATTCTGATGTAACACCTTTTGTCGTTTCCAATGTGATGCCTGTAGTTGGTTCTGAAGGAGAAGTTGATGGTGGTTCTGATGTAACACCTGTTGATATTTGCAGTGTGATGGCTGTAGGTGATTCTGAAGGAGAAGTTCTTGGTGGTTCTGATGTAACACCTGTTGAAGTTTCCAATGTGATGCCTGCAGTAGATCCTGAAGGAGAAGTTGATGATGGTTCTGATGTAACACCTGTTGCTGTTTGCAGTGTGATGTCTGTAGTTGATTCTGAAGGAGAAGTCGATGGTGATTCTGATGTAACACCTCTTGATGTTTCAACTATGATGCCTGTTGTTGATCCTGAGGGAGAAGTTGATAGTGGTTCTATTGTAAAACCTGGTGACGTTTCCAATGTGATGCCTGTAGTTGATCCTGGTCGTTCTGATGTAACACCTGCTGATGTTTGCAGTGTGATGCCTGTAGTTGATCTTGAATGGGAAGTTGATGGTGGTTCTGATGTAACACCTTTTGATGTTTGCAGTGTGATGGCTGTAGCTGATTCTGAAGGCGCAGTTGATGGTATTTCTGATGTAACACCTGTTGATATTTCCAATGTGATGGCTGTAGTTGATCCTGAAGGCGAAGTTGATGGTGGTTCTGATGTAATACCTGTTGATGTTTCAGCTATGATGCCTGTAGTTGATGCTGAAGGAGAAGTTGATGGTGGCTGTGATGTAACACCTGTTGACGTTTCCAATGTGATTCCTGTAGTTGATTCTGAAGGAGAAGTTGATGGAGGTTCTGATGTAACACCTGTTGATGTTTGCAGTGTAATGGCTGTAGTTGATGCTGAAAGAGAAGTTGATGGTGGTTCTGATGTAACACCTGTTGACGTGTCCACTTTGATGCCTGTAGTCGGTTCTGCTGCTTCTGATATAACACCTGTTGATGTTTGCAGTGTGATGGTTATAGTTGATTCTGAAGCAGAAGTTGATGCTGATTCTGATGTAACACCTATTGATGTTTCCAATGTGGTGACTGTAGTTGATTCTGAAGGAGAAGTTGATGGTGGTTCTGATGTAACACCTGTTGACGTTTCCACTGTTATGCCCGTAGTTGATCCTGAAGGAGAAGTTGATGGTGGTTCTGTTGTAACACCTGTTGACGTTTCCACTGTTATGCCCGTAGTTGATCCTGGTCGTTCTGATGTATCACCTGTTGATGTTTCAACTGTGATGGCCATAGTTGATCCTGAGTGAGAAGTTGATGGTGATTCTGATGTAACACCTGTTGATGTTTCAACTGTGATAGCCATAGTTGATCCTGAGTGAGAAGTTGATGGTGATTCTGATGTAACACCTGTTGATGTTTGCAGTGTGATGCCTGTAGTTGATTCTGAAGGAGAAGTTGATGTTGGTTCTGATGTAACACCTGTTGATGTTTGCAGTGTGATGCCTGTAGTTGATTCTGAAGGAGAAGTTGATGGTGATTCTGATGTAACACCTGCTGTTGTTTGCAGTGTGATGGCTGTAGTTGATCCTGAAGGAGAAGGTGATGGTGGTTCTGATGTAACACTTGTTGACTTTTCTGCTGTCATGCCTATAGTTGATCCTGAAGAAAAAGTTGATGGTGGCTCTGATGTAACACCTGTTGACGTTTCCAATGTGATGCCTGTAGTTGATTCTGAAGGAGAATTTGATGGTGGTTCTGATGTAACACCTGTTGACGTTTCCATTGTGATGCCCGTAGTTGATCCTGAAGGAGAAGTTGATGGTGGTTCTGAAGTAACACCTGTTGATGTTTGCATTATGATGGCTGTAGTTGATCCTGAAGGAGACGTTGATAGAGATTCTGATGTAACACCTGTTGATGTTTCCAATGTGATGACTGTAGTTGATTCTGAAGGAGAAGTTGATGGTGGTTCTGATGTAACACCTGTTGATGTTTGCAGTATCATGGCTGTAGTTGATCCTGAAGGAGAAGTTGAT
>CM075030.1:5088400-5099484 GCA_037576675.1 Pangasius sanitwongsei | reverse complement strand
CGAGAGAGAGGCGGGCGAGAGAAAAGGGGAGAGAACAAAACACAAAAACACACGAACATACCCCAGGACGTAACAAAAAATAATATATTTTATTATATATATTCATACTTCATACTTCAGTGCTTCTTGTGCCTATAAAAAGAAGTGAGTTTCACATAAGACATGAATGAACAGATCAGAAATGTTAAGACAGGTCATTACAGAACAGCACCAGTCCTGTACAAAACAAAACCAGTATGCAAACAAACTAATTAAGATGAAACTGAAAATATCCATGTCTCTGGACTACTAAAGGGCTGAGAGTAGGAGGAAGTCTATGCCAATTTGCTGTCAGAGGTGAGAGTGGTCTGATTTACAGATAATAAAATGCTACAGAATTATGTTTGTGTGTCTGTATGTGTGTAGAAGGTGTACTTACCAAAAAGATGCACTGAAATGATCTACTGTTTAGTTTGTAATAAAAGTTCTTTCTCATTAATATTAGTTTGGAGTGGTAAAAATACAAAGTTTATTCCTTATAACTACAATAAAGCAACCATTTTTATAAGGCAGATACTTTGCAGTACAGGCAGTACAATTGTAAGAATGGGTGAAATTCACGCAGGTCTTATTTTTAACATTATTCTTCACTGTGTTTGTCTACGTGACAGTAATAGCTGGAAAAAAAACGAAACCCTATGCATTGTGGACATCTCTGTGATGCTAATTCACTACCGCAGTGATGGTTTCTCACGCAAATGTGGCTTTTTTGGTGGTGACGCATGTGATTCATACGCATGGTGTACCTGGAAAAAAGGGCAAAGTGGACCGAGATTTTTCACAATAATGACAGATATGTCTAAATTACAAAGAGGAATGTAAACCCGTCTAAAGTGCAAAGACAGGATGTTAACGTGACATGACTCATATGAAAAAAGCTTGCAATGTGACGTTACCTGTTACACATGCTTATGACGTTTATGCTTATTTACACAAAAAGTGAAGCAATTTGGTGATGACTGGTTCTATGTTTTAGCAGCTCCTGAGCAATATCGGTGAAATTGCTTGTGAGTTTGAACTGTTTGATGAACCCAAAATTAAAACAATTGCACGACATGTAGACACGGGCTCATGAGAATGAATAGACTGCAAAGGATCATGGTGTCTCAGACACACCTTAAAACTTGTAATATGCTGTGATATGCTTTTGTCCACATTTCTTCAAAATAGTCTGTGTGTCTGTGTTTGCTATAAAACAATAAAACTGGTTTGAACTTTTCAGTAGGTAAAATTCCTCTTTAAATATGCTGACATGAACAGCACAGTGCTGAGACAGTGGTGGCTGAACAGTTAAGGCTCTGGGTTCCTGATCAGAAGGTGGGGGGTTCAAGCCCCAGCACCATCAGGCTGCTGCTGTTGGGCAATTAACCATATCTGCTCTGGGGTGCCATATCATGGCTGACCCTGTGCTCTGACCTCAGCTTCCTAGCAAGCTGGGATATGCAAAAAAAAAAAAAAAAAAAAAAAAAGCATTTCATTGACTCTGTACTTGTACTCTGCACAATGACAATAAAGTTGAATCTAATCTAGTGTTTTCAATCATTCTAGACAATAGACTTTTTGACCAAGCAGCATGCAGTTTAGTCCGTAAATGTCATTTCATTGTATGATAATATTTTTCCATAGCATGTTGAAAAAAACAGCACTTATATACAGATAAAGCACAACAATTTCCATGCGTTTTCTAAGCTTCTTTGTTAATATAATTATAATATATCTTTAATAGTAAAAGCAGTCAAAATCTAGCTTGTGCTTAAGTTTTTTAAACCAAAATATGTAGCTAGCTAAATTTAAATATAGCTAGCTAAGCAATTTCTTTTTTCAGTATTAACAATTTGGAATGGTATTTAAAACAAGAGAAATGGGAACCACATTGAAATATATTTTCAATGACAGGACTTTTATAACATTTATGACATTTATAAATTATGCAGTATCTGGATATTTGGCTGCTACCATTTTTTTGGAACCATAGAAACCTAGAAATATGTTTGTGAACAACAAAAAAGGCAGACAGGCCAGGGATTTATTAATAATGACAGTTACGTACAAAGAGGAATGTAAACTTGTCTTAAGCAGACATAAGACAGACATAGGAACTGATTGAGCACAAATTCTTGTAATGTGACATAACCTGTTATGCACGCTCATGACATTTAACTTTATTTAAATGAGAAGCAAAGCAATTTGGTAAAAAACAGGTGTCAGTGGGTGGAGGTGGTATGGTTCTTTTCCCCCGACAGTGAAATATGATTGTTTTTGCCTATTGTTTTGTTTTGCAGCTCATGAGAAATATTGGTGATATTGACATTTATCGGTGATATTGACATTTACAAATTATGCAGTCATCTGGATATTTGGCTGCTACTATTTTTATTGGAACCACAGAAACTTAGAAATGTGTTTATGAACAAACATAAGAAATTACACCAGTATTAGTGACATACCTCCAAGAGACAAACTAGGGCGAATGTCAGCACATTCTACTGTGAATGTAAGGTTATTTCCTGGAGTATGTGGTATATAAATTTTGCTGGCATTTGTGGAGTGGTCCAACTGCAAGCCCTTCATGGGACATAATCGAATAAAATTCAAATCTAATAACATTTGTACGGAATCTGTAAATAGCTGCTTGTAACATAGCCATCAGTCTTGTATTTTAGAGAGATTGATTTAATTTTACAAAACATGTATCTATTGAATTGCACAGTTATACCACAAAGCAGCCATTACTAAATGTTTATATTAAGAAATAGACTGCTAATGTCTACTTACAACCCTATAAGTGGTCGGAATTTATTGATTTCGAATTAAAGTTGTCAATGTAAAGCAAAGATAGTGAGGCGAATGACATAACAAATTATTAAACTTCTTGTAAAAAAGAGGCAAAGTGCTCTGGTGTTTACCAACTGGAGTAAAAGACAGTTGTACGATTCCATTTTTAACATGAACCATGTGGTTAGTACGCATGACATAGCTGGAAAAGTTTCAAGGAAAGATTTTGTTACAAATATGCTTACAAAGAGGAATACAAACCTGTCTAAGCACAAAAAAAACATCGGGAACAAAACATTGGAATTGAGCAATAAGGCTTGTAATGTGAATGTACCCTATGACGTGCGCTCGTAACATTTAACTTTTGTAAATGAAAGGCGAAGTGATTTGGCAGTGACCACTGGGAATGAGGGACGGTGGTACGGTTCTTTTTTAACATTATCTGTTTTTTCCCCATATATTCAATTCTACTGGAGTTTGTTATGCGTGAGGTTTATACTGGTGTTCATGATGCATGAGGATTATACACATGACATAGCTGGAAAAAGCTTCAAGGTAAAGATTTTATTCACAGTGACTTACAAACTTATAAACAGGAATGTAAATCCATCTAAGCACAATACTGTGAACAAAACAGCAGAATTGAGCAATAAGGCTTGAAATGTGAATGTAACTTCTGGCATACCTTCACAACTTTTAACTTTATACAAATGAGAAATGATGTGGTGATGACCAATGGGAGTAAGGGATGGGGGTACAGTTCTTTTTTCCCCTCGACTGTGACACATTATTCATGTTTTTTTGCCAAATTGAAAACAAATGCATGAAAATGACACTGACACAAATAATCAAGTGTGAAAACAAATATGTTTTAATGACACTGAATAGATAGCAAAGGATCACCGTGTTTCATATATACTTTAAAACTTGTAACATGCCTTTGTTATGCTTTTGTCCACATTTCTTGGAAATAACTTTTGCATGTCTGTGTTTGAACTTTTGACTTTTGAGTGGGTGGAAATCGTATTTAAACCCTCTGACATGCATTCATTCTATGTTTGCATTTATCTGACATCTGTCTGACATGCTAGCAAGACCTAATGCTGTCTTACAGTATAGTATCTTAATCACGCTGCACTTTATATCTGTACAGTGTGAATGCTAATCTTCGTGTTGCCACATTGTCTGTATTTACTGTACTTAATCTCTTGTACTTAATGCTGTTCTTCTTTGTGCTGTTCTCTTTCTTCTTTGGGTGTGTAACTTGTGTGTAAGGTCGACACATCGTTTGGCGTCCTGTTACACTGCACAGCAGTGTATATCTTTATAATGATAATAAAGTGGACATGGGTGGAACTGAAAAATAAAGCAATATTGGCAAAGAGTGCAGCCTAAACCAAAGCCCAGCCCTACAATATAACCAAAATGGAATTTGTATAATGCAAATTTTCTGTTAGATGCTAATTCATGTGTTTCTAAATCTGTGTCCCCAGATTCCCACACACCTATGCCAGGTATTCACCTTTCTTTCATTCATTTATTGTAGGTGCTTTTTTGAGCTGAGACAGACACCAAAAATGTGGACCCACTGGAGGAACCTGGTTTGAAAAACTCTGACTTGAAGCAACAGAGAAAACAACATTTCATATGTTTTCATAATTTCTTGCCCATGCATGGTCTTATAACAATTATACAACCTACACAGCTTTGAGGTGCAATCTGTAGAACATTATGTACAATTTAGTGCCTTCAAAATATCGTTGTTACTGTGTTTTGTTTTGTTCAAGGTTGTAAAATTGAACTGAAGCAGCATTTTATCCCAAAGAGGTCAAAGCACATCTTTATCTGCACATTACAGTCATCATTAATACAGTAAGAAAGGCATAATGCAAATTCATATGCATTATAGCAAACATTTTAGCACCATTACAGCAGATCATTCATCTGCATATTTGATTTGACACAGTTTTTACGTCGGATGCAATCCCCAATTTTATACAGGCTTGGGACCAGCACTGTTGAGTGCACTGTTGTGTGCAACCCCAGTGGCTGGGGGTGGTTCCCTGGCCAGGAATCGAATCACTAATCCTCCAGGGACCAATTGATTAGCAACTTATTCAGTAGTAATTAGAAGTGTACACCTTGCATGTTTGATATTCAAGTGTGCTGTTTGTGTAATGGCACTTGATACTACACTGCAACAATTACACAACCTTTAATGGGCAAATGTTAAGTAATTAATCCATACTTGGACAAATGTTTAACTAAATATAAGGTAACTAATGTGGTAAAAAACAGAGATACTTAAGAACTTATTCAGAGCCGTTAACTTAAGTCCAAAACATATGTCAGTATTTACACAGGGAAAGTTGCTTGTATTCAGAGAAGTGTTATAGTTACAATAATTAAGTTGATTTTCTGTGCATTTTATATTTTTATACTGTATATCATGTGCCACCAATTAATTGTGTGCACAATGTAATTTAACCAGGGTATACTATATGGAGGTCATAATGCCCAAATCATAATGTGTGCATGGGATATGGAATTTTACTGTACATTTATTTCCATATTTTGTGTTGTTGAATAACATAACGCCAATGTTTTTGTTAATTCAGTGTGCTATTCTGTTCCCATGGTTTGAAGGATAAGCTGACCAAGCACTTATCTTCTCCATTTATAACTTACTTTAAGTGCTGTTCATTGTTTTATCCATAAAAACTTGTTTATGAGATAAGCAATGTTTGTGATTAAGATGTTGTCTCCTCCGATGTCCTCTGTGTAAAAAAAAGAAAAACTTTTTCATGCATTTTTAAGGAATGATACTGTTAAGTACTTAATAGTATCATATTTATGTATTTAATATTGTCCTCAAATGGCATTCCATAGTTTTTTTGAGTGTATTTACAGCCCAAAGTCTAGAGTAATGTCTGAAGTATGAATACCCATGTGCACAATTTCAGTAATAACTACTCACTTCACCCACATTACTCACATAACTCTCTTAAAGCTCTCTTGAATCTTAAAGTTAAGAAAAATATTTGCACCTGACATTATCAATAACTATTTACTTTGTATACATTAGTTATGTGTACTTGAATGCTTTTTTCAGTCAGATATAGTGTGCACATATTTACTCAAGCTTCATGGAGGTTCTTAACATTGTTGTGTTACTTCTTAGTATTAGCAAGTTGCTTACATTATAGCGATCATAATCAGTCTTTTCTCACCAAGTTCTCTTTTTTCTCCCTTGAAGTTAATAATACAAAATAATAACAACAACAACAACAACAATAATAATAATAATAATAATAATAATAATAATAATAATGTGATAAATAAATATCCTTTGATCCAAATCACTTAATCACATAATTTTGATTAAAAAAATTTAAAAAACTTTTTTTTGCTTGTCATAAATGATCAAACTTTTGTCAATTAGGGGCAAAGATTATTTCAGAGGCAGTTTCTCTCAGTAACTTTTGTCATAGAGGTGTGAACTGTATATACAATGCCAATAACAATCAAATGAATTGTTTTACTTTTGGGTGGAGCAGAATAAAAAAGAAATTTCCACAAAGAGCTAAACTAAACAATAAGCCACAAAGAGCAGTATAAAGCAGTATAAGACTAGACGCATTGTTATTACATATACACATAAGTTAGCACACACATAAACAAAAATGATTAGTTAAATAAACCAACTCAGAAATGGCCTTTGACACAATTTTAGTTTGACGATTTATGATTGATCCATGTTAACATAATTAAAGATTTCAAGCAAATTCTGTGCCTGAAATGATGTTCATTGTCAGTGCTGTAATATTTTATAGCGTATTACCCAAAGTTATAAGCTATAAAATATTACAGCACTGACAATAAACATCATTTCAGGCACAGAATTTGCTTGAAATCTTTAATTATTTTAACATGGATCAATCATAAAGACACTAAAGGTGAATAGGGTCATTTTTTAAAACAACATATGTCATAGTAAACCTTTGGCCACTGATTGCTGATATTCTGACAATTATTTTTCCTGTTGGAACTATTTTTTTTTTTTTTTAAATGACACCTATTTATGCAAATAAGACTTCATTTAACTAGATATGCATAAATTTACATACTTAATCAAACAAAAAAAATACTGGTTTGTTGTTGTAAGAATTATATTAATTATTTCACCATGAAGACTCTCAAGACTTTTACAGCAAAGTCTGTTGGAAAATCATTTCTTTATTTTTTAAATATATAGTATAACGGGCACTGTTCTGAAATAAAAATATTTTCTTCTAATTTATTCAGTGTTAAATCTGAAAATAAATGCAAAATTAATCAACATTTTGGGAAATACCTCTGTAATATCCTTCTAATTTGGTATATGAATGAACCTGTAAAATTTTATGAATGCAGATAATCTAAAAAGAGAGATTTTTGGTTCCAAATATAGATTTTTTTAAAATTCTTAATATGGATTGGCTATTAATTGTCAAACTAAAACAGTTTTAGTTCAAAGGTTATTTCATGGTTATTTTTTCCACATTTATTTGTTTAGTGAATGCTTTTATCCAATCCAGTCACACAGCTGAGCAGTGAAGGTCCTCGCTCAAGGCACCCAACCGTGGCTCTCTGGAAGTTCTGGGATTTGTAATTACAATTTATTGATCACTTATTCTGTGAGACTTTTTTTCTGGCACAGACACACAATACTTTTTTTTTTCTTTGTGGTGTATTGTTTAACTTTTGCTCTTTGCTGACAATGCTTTGTTATTATGCTCCTCCTAAAATCAAACCCTTTCAAATTCACTTTATTGTGATTGTAATTACAATTGGAACTAGAGGTATGCAAAGGGCTGCTTTTTAATCCCATTTTTAATGTATTTACAGCCAAAGACATCCATTTCAGAGTGGCAAATATGGTTAACATCAAACTGCTTAACAGTGATGCTGGAGCCGATATTGCACAAGAAAATGGGTTCAATTAAAAGTACAAGGTCAGAATCTACCCCAATTGATAATTGCCTTTGTTTTTGGCACACTCCATCCCACATGTGCGAAACCCATTCAGCTGTCTGAGAAATGATTATATACATAATTTGTGCAAATTTTTAAAAATAAATATCCTCTGACCCTCTGCCAAAAGTTTGACAAGTGAAAAATGTGTGGTTTTGATGTTATTTTTTTTTTTCACATGGATTGGTCATAAATTATAAAACTATAATTAATTTGGGTCAAGGGTTATTTCAGAGGAAATTTTCTAAGTCATCTCTGTCAGTCAAGGGTGTGAACTGTATATACAATGTCAATAACAGTCAATTGAATTTGTTTTTGGGGAAGGGCGTGGAGCAGAATAACAAAGAAATTTCTGCAAAGAACAAAGCTAACCAATAAAACAATGAGCAGCACAAGCAAAACCAGACACATTGTTGTTCCTTATACATACAGTACACACCTCTAAACAAAGGTGATTGCTTAAATAAACCATGTCTGAAGTGACCTTTGACCCAAATTTATTTTAGTTTGACAGTTTACGATGATGAGTGTTAAAACATCTAGTCTACTCTTTCTTTGAATTTCTTTGTTATTTTTCTCCACTCAAACACACCACCCCTAAAATGCCTTTTTAAAACTTTTGTGTTTTACATATTTAATCATTCAGAAGATGCTTTCATCCAATAACAGCATACAGCTTGCCAAAAAAAGAAGAAAAAAAAAAGAAAAATCTGTGTCTGTGCCTGAGGTGGCTCAATTTGAGGGGTTACAAACAGGTTCCATTTTTATTCGTTTATAATGCTGACAGCTGTCTTAATATTTAATTTCACTATGTAACATTACATTACATTAGTAGGTTGACTAGACAACCAGACAACTGGTCTAGAATTTTGGCATTGTTTGAACACACTATCCCACTTTTTTTTATTCACAATCTTTTATCCAATCCACTCACACAGCTGAGCGGTGAAGGTCCTCGCTCAAGGCACCCAGCCATGGCTCTCTGGAAGTTCTGGGATTTGTAATTACAATTTATTGTTCACTTATTCTGTGAGACTTTTTTCTGGCACAGACACAGAATACTTTTTTTTTCTTTGTGGTGTATTGTTTAGCTTTGCTCTTTGTTGACATTGCTTTGTTATTGTGCTCCTCCTAAAATCAAGCCCATTCACATTCACATTCACTTTATTGTCATTGTAATTGCAATCAGCACTAGAGGTATGCATAGGGCTGCTTTTTAATCCCATTTTTAATGTATTTACAGCCAAAAACATACATTTCAAATATAGTGGCAAATATGGTTACATCAATCTGTTAAACAGTGATACTGGAGTCGATATTGCACAAGAAAATAGGTTCAATTAAAAGTATAAGGTCAGAATCTACCCCAACTGATAACTGCCTTTGTTTTTGGCACACTCCATCCCACATGTGCGAAACCCATTCAGCTGTCTGAAAAGTGTTTACATCCATAATCCACAGACACAGAATACTTTTTTTTTTTTTTTTTACAAACAAAACAGTTTGGATATGTCATTGTATGTTTAGTCTTTAGTTTGTACTGCACTGTGTTTTTTGTGGTGTATTGTGTGTAAAACCCATTAAACCCATCCATTTTCACTTTAATGTCATTGTAATATTGTAATTGTAATCGGCACTAGAAGTACATACAGGACTGCTTTTTATCGCACACACTAATAGACACTATTTACCAATCCCATCCTTTTCCACTATTATATATAAGAAAATAAACCACAGCAACAGTGACAATGATAAAGCAGTTACTAAAGATAAATGATTGCACCTGCCGCTGCATGCATGAGAGTAAAAACTTTCTGCTTCTGTGAATGCTTTTTTGGATCCCTCAGGTTTCCAGTCCTGCTGCCCACAGCTCAGGGGTCCCAGTTTGCTCTGGTCACAGTTTGCGTGGAGTTTTGCATGATTTCACTGTGTGGATTTGGAATTCGTCTGGGTTCTCTGGTTTCCTGGCATCTCCAAAAAACTGCTAATAGGTGGATTGGTGACCTTAAATTGCCCTAAATGGGTGTTCAGTGCCTTGCTCAAGGGTCTCACCTCAGTCATGGTATTGAGGGTGGAAGAGAGCGCTGGTCATTCACTCCCCCCATCTACAATCCCTGCCAGACCTGAGACTCGAACCCACGACCTTCAGGTTGCAAGGACTCACTAACCATTAGGCCACGACTGCCCCAAATGTGATGGTCTAGCATCCCATCCCATGTATGGCAGTCTCCTGCCTAGTTTTCATCGGACCAGGATATAACACTTACTATGAATGAATGAATTTTAACAAATCCATGTTTTAAAAAAATCCGTCCTAAAAAAGTAATGATGAGTCTTCAGGGACCCTTCTTGTAGATAACATCTAACACACCTAACATAAGTAATAGCAGTCTATCCTAACAAGAATGCCAAATAACTGTCTCACTTAAGGGCTCAACACTGGCTCTTAGGGCATTTTTGAGATTTGTAACTACAATTTACTGACCATTAACACAGAATCTTAACCACAGAGAATGTAAACAACTTCAATGATAATTAGAGACATTTTAAGGCATGGACATAGAATTTACTGTTTTTAAAAAAGATATTTGACCCAAATTGTTTTTAAATGTTTTAATAATCTATGTTTAAAAAAATCATTATGTGAACTGGGAACAGAAATGTGGAGCATCTGGGGGCCTTGGTGCCTGGTTCGGGGAACACTGCTGTAAGTTGTGTATCAGTGTATGTGACACTGAAGGCATTGAGGGTTGAACAAAAATTATTCAATTTTATTTTTAAAGTGCTTTTAACAATGGACATTGTCACAAAGCAACTTTACAGAAATAAACACATTCAGGATATAGATTTTAAATGTATGAATTTATCCCTAAGGAGCAAGCCAGAGGCAACAGTGGCAAGGAAAAACTCCCTGAGACGACAGATGAAGAAACCTTGAGAGGAACCAGACTCAAAAGGGAATCCATCCTTATCTGTGTGACTCCATGGTCAAATAGTGCAATTGTGTAACCAGGAAATTCACATGAAGTCTGTTTTGTTGAACTTATCCTTTGTTCACTGATGGAGACTTGAATGCAAAAGTGTTCATGGCAATTGCAGTCCTAAAGCTATCACAGCAATTGTAGTCCTAAGCCATCATAGCATAACTGTTCATGTGAATTGTGGTCAAAACCCATCTTCGGAAACCACTGTTAAACTATATCGATACCATTGATCTGTCACTTGAAAATGCAGAAGAGGATTAACAATTATTTATT
>CM075030.1:4980711-5067411 GCA_037576675.1 Pangasius sanitwongsei | reverse complement strand
ACAAAAGCAACTACAAAACCTATAGCAGTTACAACAAAAGCAACTACAAAACCTACATTAGTTACTACAAAAACAACTACAAAACCTACAGTAATTACTACAAAAGCAACTACTACAAGTACAACTACAGCAACCACAAAAGCTACTACTAAAACTACAACTACAACAACCACAAAAGCTACTACTACAACTACTACTACAACTACTACTACCACCACCACCCCAAAACCAACAACAACATCAACAACAACAACAACAACAACAACAACAACAACAACAACAACAGCAGTTGTAGCAACTCGTCCACTGCCAACTGTCGAGATGAGTGTTGGTCTCAAGCATACTTATGTTCCAGAGCTTAGTAATCCTCAGACTAAGGAATTCAAAGAATTGGCAGACCTTGTGGTTAAAGTGGTAAGTGTGAGACCATACACTGAAATATTTAAATTACTCAGTACAGAACACTATACATTTCACAATTGTGGTCAAATTTAATATCTAAAATGTAAGTTTTGTAATAGAAACTTACAAAAAACTTGTCTACTCTCTATATAGAAAATCAGTAATAAAACATTCTAATGGTAGTATAATAACAATTTTGTTTCTTTGTTTGTTTTTTTGCAGTTGGATCAAATCTATAAAGCACTATACGGCCCCCTGTTCATCCGGACCATTGTCTTAGCCTTCAAGTGAGACTCATTGAAATTCACTCACTGTTATAAATGCATATTTCACATTTCATACATTGTAGGCGATGTTTGTATACTGGGATTCAGTTGTTTCAAGCCTTTTACACATACTAGAAACTATTTAAAACAGTGCGTTATTCCAAACCTAACCCAAATTCAGAGTTGCAGTTTGTTAAGACAAATTAGCATATTAAAAAATGACTGATAAAAATCACAAGAATTTGATATTTACAAAGAATTTTTTCCCCCAGACCTCAGTCCAAACGTGCAGATGAAAATACGCAAGCAGAGGTCCAGCTGGTGTTCAACGAGAACTCCACAAAACCTGTCCCAGCCGGTGAAGAAGTAGTGACTGCTCTGAAAGAGGTTGCACAAAATAATAATAATTTCAACGTGCAATTTGATGCCAACTCAATCACTGTCATCAGTGAGTATAACCAGGATAATGCTGCCTAGTTTGCTATACATGCCTTAAAAAAGATAACATTAAAAGATAAGGAACACCCATATGAGGGTCCTCCCTAAACTTTTGGCACAAAGTTGGAAACACAAAATTGTCTAGAATCTTTTTGTATGCTGTAGCATTAAGATTTCCTTTCACTGGAACTAAGAGGCCTAGCCCAAACATGTTCCAGCATGACAATGCTCCAGTGCACAAAGTGAGGTCCATAAACAACTTGAACATGGACGAACTTGAGTGGTCTGCACAGAGCCCTGACCTCAACCCTTAATTGGAATGCAGAATGCACCCCAGGCCTCCTCACCTGACATCAGTGCCTAACCTCACTAATGCTCTTGGGGCTAAATGAACACAAATCCCCACAGCCACAGTCCAAAAAAGCCTTCCCAGAATAGTGGAGGTTGTTATAACAGCAAAGGTGGACTAAATCTGAAATGGGATGTTTAACAAGGACATAAATACTGGTAGAATTCTCTTTTAAGAGGACCTATACACAAAACTTATTGCTATTGCTCACAGATGCTAAAAAGTCAACTGACAAAAAGTCATCTGACAAACTATAACACTATTTGCACCCTATGTTTGTGTTTCCAGATAATTGCATTAATACTCTATATTTCTCTTTCCAGATGAGCCATACAGTATCCCTGTGCAATTCCGAACAAATGGCACTTTTGTAGTAGATCTCTCAAATACTAATTCAGATTTATTCACAAACAGATCAATCATGATTAAAACAGGAGTAAGTATGAAATCAGCACACATTGGTTTATAGGAATATTTTTGTACAAACATAAAAAAGGATCAGTTTCTTTCACAAATACAAGCAGAAAATGCAGAAATATACGTATGGACTCTAATAGTCACACTATGTTCCACAAATATAAATTACACAAATATAGCATACAGTCACTAATGGTCACAACACATTTCATAAATAAATGCAGAGACATTCGTAGTACCTGTGGCAACATTAGGAAAATGTGGAGAATAAAAAATAAATATAAAATAAGACTTAGAAGCATATAGAAGCACATTTCACAACATATATTTGCGTTAACATTTTTGTGTGTAAGTCAGTTATATTTATCTGTGAGCAGCTTCAACTGTATTTGTTAATGGTGACGACGTTGCCAGATAGCTTTTTACCTCCATTACAGTTTCCTGCACAGATGAAAGAAGACTGTACACTATCATCACAAACTCCACTCCACAATATTTTCTTTTCAAAGCCTACAAGAGCTGTACATGGTCCTGTTGTTCCTTCCCTGCATTTATTTGTAGAATGTATTTTGATTTGTGATTATATACATTTGCGCAGTTTGTACATGAGCTTGTATTTGTGAAAGGTAATGATGCTGTTTTCCCTTAATATATTTTTATTTGTGTTTAATATTATAATTTTAATGTAAAAATAACTTAACTATTAAAACTATACATTAGCTTTCCCTTTTTAACCACCTATTTACTCCTTTGCAGCTTACCCCTTTTTTCACTGATGACTTCCCTACTGCATTCAGCATCTTAACCATGAAAAACTACAGGTATTTAGACTAGGTGCATTTTGCATCACAACCCATTCATGTTCATATTTAAAACCAAATTTGTCATTTTACACAGATTTTTTACTAACTCACTTTAACTTTGGCTACATAGCAACGGAGGTCCTAAAGGAAATTCTGATTCAATTCTGAACTTCATGGACTTGGCTTTTGCCAGATCTGGTGAACTTCCCAACAACACCCAAATTGGGGAAACTATGCTTAGAGCAGCCAGAAATAACAGCCTTCCCTTCAAGATCTTCACCAGTGACATCATGGTGAATGGCACACGTAAGTACATGTATTATTTGGGAAGTAATATTTACGCGAGGAATAAAACACTCGTGGATGTATTGGCCTTACACAAAGCAGAGTTACTGTTTTCCAATAAAAGCATCTCTTGAAGCATTAGTTTCTATTATACTACAACAATTTAGCCAGAAATTACAATTTAGTAAATCATTATTATAAATCAATGATTTATAAATAAATCATATTTATAAATATTTTTATATACATTTAGCTTTATATATTTATTTATATATACATGTATTTATATACACATGTATTTATATATACATATTTTTATTTATAAATCAATGATGTCATACTCTTTAACTGCTTATAGTTACATTTACATTTACATTTAATGCCATGGAGCGTCTGCAATACAAGTAGATCATTATAGCAGCTGTAAAGTAAGTGAGTAATCCATCTGAGATTATGTGGAGTGTTCGCCATACAAGTTCCTGAGTAAGTTGTTACAGAAACAATTAGAAATTAGAAAGCATTAGAAAGAACATTTGATTTTGATTTGAATTACAGCTGACATTACTGACAGAACTGCTGTTATAGAGACTTAATCAACACCTTCTGACCAATCACAATTGAGAACTCAACAGCACTGTGTTATAATGATTTATAACATGTTTTGGGCATGTAATTTTAAGTGTGTTAATGCTCCAATCATAAATCACTGCATCATGGTATATTGTCCAATTGATCTGTCACCATGCTCCTGGTCCTTAACTTTAGAGAACACACTCTCATTAACAATTAAAAGCTAATAATTATGTAATGTTGTCATCATATAACTTTTTTTCTAACAACTCATTTATATTTTATTCCAACAGTAATATCATCGAGCGATGTCAGCAGCAAGATCAGTGTGCTCATGGCGTGCTTCATGGTGGCTGTGTCACTTCTGTTCACATGGTCCAGCTGATGCTAAACCATGTCCTCCATTCAGAATGAGAACCTTCACCAAGTTTGACACTCTAGTTCCCTTAATGAACAATGCAAATTTGCCTAGCTAGTTTTTAAATAATGTGCATGATTAAAAAGCACAATTAGATAAGCATAAAAATCTGCACAAGCCAGCCTGTATGCATGTGCAAGGATAGGGTTTGGTCAGTACTCATAGCTTTGATTATTTTGAATCAATAGGTAAGCTTGTGATGTGCATTTTGTAAATGATTCTTTGTATCTGAATCAATCCTGGAGTCAAATTTTCAAGCATGATGGAATTTTATTTGAAACGTGAAAACTCAACAAGCTAAAATGGCAAAGGCACTATGGTTACATGTTGTGTATTATTCTATTATAGATCTTCGTTACCATTAGCATGTATACTTGCACATAAATGCACATACAAAAATGTTATCTATTGAACAGGTTTTGGTTTAAAATACTGGCCCTTATCTTTTTTGTGTCTTAAGCCACTGAATAAATCTAAGAAAAGTGTTATGAGTTTTTGCAAATGATTTAAGCTAGATGATCTTGTCTTAAATTATGTTTTAGTCTAAACTGAGCATGGATGAAATAACACACAAAAGAAACTGCTGCCTGTAAAACACAGAATACCTACAAAGTGGTTTGACTAGTTTTAATGCCTCTCTATCAGTGTTTACTCTGGCATGCTACTCAACTTTGTGTGACAAAGACAATTATATATTCTCATGTACTGTAATTTTCATATAGCATGCAATGAACTAGAAAATTATTATTTGTAGTTGACCTATAAACTTGTGCACTTTACAAAAATTCTATTTTTGTTCTTCTATAATGTATAAAATACATCTATACAGCACTCTGTATATATTTATTTACTGTAGTGGGTATCTAGGTCTTTGGATTATGTATTTATTGAAAACTATTGATGCTGTATTGTGCTTGCATTGAATGTAGCACCTCATATTTATAAATGCATAACCCAGTTTCGAATAAACCCATGAGAAGCTATACTACTGACTACTTTTATTGCTAAATAAAATGAATAATAAACATTTCAAAAATGGCTAGTGTTAATGCTAGTTCCATTCAGGAAGAATATTACAAATCAATATATTATAAATAAAATATTATAAATCAGTGCTTAGATAGTCATCACTCCTCCATGCAGCTCATTCCTCCATGTCATAAGAGAACCATTCTCATCCTGTCAAATATGTAATTATTCAGTATAATAATTTTAATTGTCTTTTTCCCTGTTCCTGACTAGCACCCATCTGGGGTTTCCATGTTGGAAGCACTTCCTCATGGTGAAGGACAAAGGAATTTTATATTTGTGCATCCAGAGAAACATAATGGTCAATGGGTATGTTATGATTTAGACCCAAACCAGGTGTGTATAATTTTGCTCATCATTTTCGGCAGCAGTCACATTACTCCAAACTGTGTCAAATAGAATCAGAACCAGAATCAGAATTAGACTCATAACAAAAAAACTTAGCCAGACTCAAAATCATAGCCAGAATCAGAATCAGAACCAGAATTATAATACAGTATCTGCCCACAAATGTATGTCAGCTCTTTGGGACAGCTTTCTAATGGTTTTTAAAATTGTCTAATCAAATTGTATGGAATGTACATGTTCAGTATTTGCTGCACCATTCCTGATTCTTTCCCAATTAATTCATTAGCAAAGTACATAGCATTAGTCGTCCATATGACAAGCAAACTTACAGAGATTGAATGATGTTTTCGGGAAAAAAAGGTAGTTGCCTTAAAAACAAAATCAGCATCTAACAGTTTTAAATAAGTTCATGGAAAAAGGACATTAACTTCCATTTCATCCATTTAAAAAAACCTACCTTTTTTTTTTTTAAAAAAGACTTTTTAATACTTGAGTACATTTAAAAGTAGCATCTTTTTTACTTTCACATTTTCAGTTGGATGCTTCCACTTTTAATAGAGTAAGGTTTTTTTTTAATCTGTACTTTTTTTATCTGTACTTTCATTTAGGGTAATTTCTCAGTACTTTTTCTTATGTTCCCTCCCTGTCCACTTGCTGGATCACCTCTCCATTGGTGTTTCTTGGTACTTCATGTTGTCCAAATTAGGCACAGACTATATGGTTCTTCACATTCACTCGAAACCCATAATTGAGACATCAAGTCACATTTATTCAACTGCATCATTAATAAGCTGCTGGGAAATGTGATCCACCCCCCAGTGGTTTACTTCCTTGAGCATGCCATAATTCCAGTTTTGGCGGTTCATTGAATTGCACCGATTCTCTCTCTGTGGTAATATCCCTGAGCTAGGTGTATGTCAAAGAGCAGCCCTGAGAATAATTTGCCATTGTATTGGGCAAATTTCAAAAGGATGCTTATCTATTCAGTTATCGTATGTACATATCAACTGAATACTCAGCAGGTCAAACATGACAGAAATGCAGTGTATCTCTGCTTCTGTGCGTCACAGCTGTGTGAGACTGTGGTTCACCTGTCAACAGTTGATATGTTTAAATGATAGTGAGATTGATGGCTGATGTTCCTTCAAAAAGTCCTACCATTTACACGTAAACATTAAATACACACACAGAGAGAGAGAGAGGAAACACATACCTTTAGCATGTAGTATCTTATACTTGGGAAGGTGTGGATAGTGTACTTTTAAATCCTTCCTCTAAAAACTAATTACAATACACAACAGCAGTCCTTGAGGTCCAATTATGTACCTTAAATTAATTAAATAATTTTTATATGCACTATACTACATGTCTAGATGAAAAGTATATTTGCAATGCACCTTTTTTCCTAAGAAATGTATGCTATCATCACTAAGATCAATCAAGATCATCAATAATGTATTGCTTCTGGAATTTTTTTTTACACTAGTCAAAATACATGAGGTCGTTTTACTGGAATTACTTCTTATTTACTTTGAATCACTCAGGAATATGAAAAGGAACAATTACCAAATGCTTAGCTTGTTGTGCAATTTGTACAGTTATTTCATTTATTTTATTTGAACAATTTTATTATATATTTTTTAAATCCTTATTATTTTGTCATTTTGTGTTGTGCCTAGTTTGTAAAACTTCTTGTTAGCAAACAATGGTACTAATATGCCTTTTTCATGTACATTCTATTGTTTCTTCATTATTAGAAAGTAATTCAAGTTCAGCTAGGTAAAATTTAACCCCACAAATTTGCAAACCTCGGAAGTGTGTCCTGAAATAAGCATGAGGGCGAGGGTGTGGCATCTATGTTCTGAGAAAACACAAAAAGAAATTGCTTTCTGTTACTCTCAATTTATTTTCACTCTATTCCCTATAAATTCATGACACCAGAACTGAACTAAAGCCAGAATAACACCAGAATTGAATTGAAGCGTGACCCCTCCTTTAAATTCAATTTTGAAATCAAAACTGACCTTTTCTTTAGCTTTTTAGCCTTATCATGTCCCTGAATATATTGAGCAAAACATCTTAAAAAAACAAAATTCTTTGGTGTTTAGTAATCTACTCTCAAAATGCCATGACTTTGGTTCATCTAAAATTGAACTAATCATGATTATACAAAATTCTATATGTATTTTTTTACAAGAGCTATATACTATTTAACTCTTTATGTGAGTTACTAATATGATAATAAGGAAACATGGCAGCTTAGGGGTGGAGTTAATACATTTTTTGTTTATGACTACAATATTGGGCATAAATCATTTAAAAAATTACTACTATATTGAATATAGTCAAAATTTTTATTTTCATAATATAAGATAATATCTTTTAGAGTCGTGGCAATGTGGCGCAGTGGATAAATCTTTACAAAAAGACTTGTTGCTTTCAAAAACAAATGAATAAATGATTAACTACCATTAATAAATGCCTCTAAATGTCTTCTGAGGTTTGATTACGTCATCATGCACTCACAGCTGTGGAAAAATTAATATTAACCAATAAAATCATGTAAGCTCTCACAGTCTAATCAAATCCTGATGAATAAAAGAGAAGTCCAGCCCAAGTATTCTGTGTCGCCTTATGGAAGAGCAAGATGTTAAGATTTCCTTTTCACATTGTCTTCAAGCCTATTTTATACCAGACATGTCAAGACACATACAGCAACACAGAAACCACACTGATTGTTTGTGTTTCTTTTTCACCATGGATTAGTGCCTGTATTATCTGTCATTTTACATTAATACATCTTAGCACAAATAAAGTTTATATGAAAAATACTGTTTCAGATCTCATAATATCTGTGTATTTAAATGTTGAAGTTCTTATGTTCTACTGTGAATCAGCTTTCTCTTAAAAGTCTTGGTGAAGTAATCCTTGCTATCTTGTGACTCACTGGAAGGAAGAAAAAAAAGGCAGCCAAAAATTCCCCTTGTCAGAGTGAAGCAGGAAGTTTATTTCCATTGTAACAAATTACATTGTACCATGTCCAGTTTCATTTTCGCCCTGTCTCTGCCCCTCAGCATATTCATTCCTCCATTCCTCTGTCTTACACATACCTCGAGGTTTCTGATGAACATGAGAACTCAATAAGATGTTGTTTATAATAATTCCACAGTAATTTATTAATTAACATGAGGCAAGTCTTTATTGTTAAATAATTGCACAGAATGTTGATTTGAAATTAGTTACTGGTTACCAGGTAAACATTAACCGTCGTTTTCATTAGGAGTTATGATCATTAACATGCATCATGCTCACTAGTGATTCACAAATGAGTCGACTCTTTGAACCATCTCTTTTAGGTAAACCTTGACAGCTGACCTGCGTACACTTTAAAGTGCTGGAACTTATTATCATGCATCAAGGTGGCAGTAGCAAATTCTTCTTCAATATTTTTAAAGGTGATAAAAAAAAGTGTGAATTTCACTTTTTTTTTTAAAGAAATCATTAGAAATGGGTTTTGAGCATCGTTATTAATTTTACAGTGAGTTTAGCTTGTTATTAAACATTACATTACATAAAAGAAAAACATGAAGGCAGCCATAAGCCAGTTTCTACTCAATCATAAGCCAGGGATTGAACAAGTTGAAACTAAAGCAGTGATTGAGGCCCACTCGACCCACCACCTATAACCAAGAGGAAAAGTTTACACAGACACACAAGTAGAACTCAGTGCCAACAGTGTTGATGGAGATTCCTCCACCACCACCAAGTCTAGTCTTTTTTACTTATTTGTATGCCTGTAATTCTCTTAAATGAAGGAAGCTATTGAAGGCAAACTATTTCAAACGTTTGACCTTGCTTTGTCCTTGACCATGGTTGGATCAATCCTGAAGTCTGATCAGTTCATCTGCACAATTATAGTTCCATATAAATCCTACAAACAATCAACCACTTGTTCATATCATGCCAATGAGAATCTTAGATGGACGGACAAGCTGAAGACATAATGCCACCTAGTGGCAGAGGCAAAAAAAATTACTATATCTCATTTGACTTCCTGAATTTTAAAATTAGATTTATTCTTTTTTTTTTTTTTTTTTTACAATTTACATTTATGTAGATATATACAGTCAGTGGCCTAATGAAATATAGTTAATTGTTAAATTGAAGTAAGTTTTTAATCATAAAATCATTTAAAAAAAAATTTATTATTCATAAGCAGTTATTGCAGTGTTTTCTCACTTATGCTAATAAACAAGTTTAATTTTATATCCTCAAATCACAAATCTATTAGACAAACACATTAATAAACATAATGAACTTATTATTATTTAGCCAATAAAACTATGTCAGCCTTCACAATCCAATCAAATCCCAAAGAGGTCCAGCCTAATTATCCTGTGTCACCTTAGGGGGAAAATATTTCTTAAGATTTCCACTTTACATTGTCTTCAAACCCATTTTATACCAAATGTTTTACGCTGCTTGTTTGGATTTCTTTTTCCCCATGGATTAATGAAAATATCTAAAACAAAGTACTGACTGTCACTTTTATCTAAACACATCTTAGAACAAATAAAGTTTATACACCTGATAAGACTTTATTCCTAAACTCAGTGTGGCTGTTAGACATTTTAATGCACAAAGACTATTTCCAATCTCATAATATCTACTTTTTTAAGCCAGAAATTCACATTCATACACATGAACAAGAGCTCATGTTCTCCTGTGAATCAGCTTTCAAAGCAGCATTGTTTAAGTAACCCTTGTTGCTATCATTTGACTTTCACGGAAATACATTTCATATGATACGGCTACAGAGGGAGAAAAATGCAGTCGAAACTCCCAGTTTTGGTGTGAAGCAGGAAATTTATGTCCACTGTTAAACGTACAAGAGCATATCGTATCACATCTTATCACATGGATAATCAATTATAATAAATATGAGAACTCAATAAGATGTTGTTTATAGCAGAGATGTTGCCTCACAAAATACTTTAACAAGACATGTGCCCCAAGCCAAAATGTTTTTGGAATAAAATGTTAAATCAATGTATAAATGTTAAAAGATTTTCTCCTGTGTTGGACCCTTTGACAAACTCACTCATTCACTTTAGTTAGCACTTTATCCTGGTCACTCTCATGGAGGATCTGGAGTCTATCCCAGGAACACTGGGGGTGAGGTGGGAATATGCCCTGGATGGGACGCCAGTGCACCATGCACACACATTCAAACACTCTTAGCCAATTTTTATTTTCATATAGTCAATCTACCTACTGGCCTGCCTTCTCTCTCTCTCTCTCTCTCTCTCTGTCTCTCTGTCAAGCTACACATGTTACTCTTGCTGCCTGACGGGATGCCGATACTTGACTCCATCTTCCCTCTGTACCTGTCTGAACCATCCTGATGCTCTAAAACCTCTCTTGTAGCCTTCAAACCTACCAAAAGGTCTGGATAGTCTTCTGGATTTTCTACATTAGTAAATACTTCTGAATATGAGCTGATCATGATAACAATCACGACAACGGCAAAAAGTTTTTAAGCAATAGAGCTCGTTTGTGTGTTTAATATAACTGTGCATGAAATCACTAAACATTTTACAGTTCGACTTGGAAACCTGATGGACAGGGATGTTTTGGCACAGCCATGCCACATTCCCTCAGATGTACATAAAGTGTGAACAATATTCTAAGTGAAATTATTAGCTATTTTGTTTATTGGGGCACATCATCATTTTACTAGAATCAGACAATGCCCCAATTAATTATATACGGTAATTTAGTAATCTTTATTGCTAAATAAATGCAAAGTATTTTGATTTATTAGATTAGATTAGATTAGATTCAACTTTATTGTCATTGTTCAAAGTACATGTACTAAGCCAATTTTACTCCATCTGGCTGCAAGAACAATAGTCTATCAGGACTACAATATAGGAAACTGCAAAGTAACATAGACTTATATATGAGGAGTGAAAATAATAAAATATCATAAAATATATATATATATATATATATATATATATATATATATATATATATAATATCATAATAAAGTATCATTATTTTTAAAAAATGAGTTGATCAAAATGCAAGTGGATTTAAAAAGTAAAGTAAAGCTGTAAAGCTGTGTAACTTTTAGTTTTACAGAAACCAACAGGCAAAACTACACAGACACAAGATGGCAGCATTTTAAACAAAATGACCACTGGATCTGATTCTACTTCTTCGTCTTCTTCTTTTTTTTTCTTTCTAAAAAAAACTATTTAGGCACGTACATACTGACAGTGTTTTCTAACTTAAGTTGATAAACATCTTCAATTCCATATCATGAAAGCTCAGACTCTATTTTACAGCCAGCGGTCTGCGTAAGTAGTGCGCAGGTTTGGCACAGAGAATGGTGCTAAACGTTTGGTTCCGGCGCCGTCAACTGTCGCGAACATAGGTACTCAGACACGTCAGCGTCGTCGCCATGTTGGAGGGGGCAAACTCCCAAAATGAGCTCACTGACTTGAATCACTAACACTAGAGGTTTGAGCGGGACTGTTGTTTAAATCCCAATCCTTCCCGCTCCCGTACACATTTCTAATAATGTGTAATAATATCATATGTACCATTGCGTTTAGACTTTAATAATAAAACCCTCTGATTTGGTATTTTGTAGATATGGAGCACAAACAGTAAAATCCCACTGCCTGTTTTTATCAGTACCGGTGCTGGGTATAATAGCTTTCTAATATTCTAATATTTCATATTTTCTGTTATAATATTATGCAAAAAAAGTTGTTTTCATTTTGTTCCAATCTGCATGGAGAGAACTGATTGACTTTTATTTTGTTCATGAGCCTTGGGGTGAAATTTATTAGTTTGTGGAGTGGTGGATTTGTATTCGTAGCAGGTTATGTCTTTTTGTTTTGGTGTTTTTATGTGATTCTCTTTTAATATAATTTATTACTGTTGCTTTCTGTTATGGAAATTAAAAATAGGATAATTGTCTTTGACTCTCTACAGTGGTTTGATATTAGTAATCTGTTATTTTCAAATATTGTTTATTTACCGTTTTCAGATCATGTTTAGTTTGTGAGCAACTCAATCCAATGTGTATCATGGCATAATTATAATAGGTAAAGTTACTTGATCAATTTATTTAGACTACATATCACTGCTTTGCTGGCAGTCAACAGTAATTAGGCTGTTAACTGTCAAAATATTAAAATGTGTATGTATTCATTCATTCATCTTCAGGAACCACTTTATTTTGGTCAGGGTCGCAGTGAATCTGGAGCTTATCCTGGGAACACTGGGTGCAAGGCGGGAATACATGCTGGATCAGACATCAGTCCATCACAGAGCACCAAACATAATTATTCACACCTAGGGGTAATTTAGCATAACTGATCCACCTACTGGCATGTTTTAGAGAAGTGGGAGGAAACTGGAGAACCTGGGGGAACTTGAGCTCATGGACCCTGGATCAACACAACCTCTGCCATATTAGCTTTAGCTAATATTATGTTACTTGCTCGTTTTATTTAGGAATGTATTATCTCTGTAACAAAGCACACGTTTCGAAATCAAATTGAATTTCAAGTTAGTCGCAGCCGATTTTATAAGGGGCGGAGTCGCATTTCTCAAAAAAAAAAAAAAAAAAAAAAAAAAAAAAAGACCTTTCCAATATGGGGTGACGCATGTCAGCAACAATGGCGCCACAGCATCCTGCACAATTCTTGCGCAGCTTTGACACAGAGAATGGCTCCGCCTGTTTGTTTCCGGCGCCGGCGACTGTCGCACCTACCTGTGTTGGAGCTTTATTATTATTGTCCTGAACAAGCGAATGATTTGTCACTTGCAGCTGTTTAAACCAGAGCTGCACATTTTCCTGGAGTAAACAGTTTATAAGAGTTATTATCGGGTAAGGCTTGAATAACTGTTTTGTCTTTTTGGTGGATAAATCACTATAATGCTCACGTCATCTACAGCTAGCTACTGGGTTCGTTAGCCAACATGCTAAGGGCGTTTTCCTCTAAATTGTATAAATAAATGCATTTTTTAAAATGATAATTTTCAAAAGTACAAGCAAATTGTTTAAAATGTTACTGTAAAAAGCTGTAGTGAATATTGGGAAGCTAGGCTGAGCTAGCTAGCTAGAAAGTTGACTAGCTTGCAGAAGTAACGGTTAACATTAGCAAGAAAACTACTGTAGATAGTTAGGATTATAGAATAAAAGTGTGAATAATATATAACAAGTTTATATGCACGAGCTCTGTTGAATTCTCGATTCTGATTGGTCAGGTGGTGTGACTCTGACAGTAGTTCCGGCTGCAGGGCAAATCACAGGGTTGTATTAATGCGCGCATTGGAATACGTCATTGTTTCTATAGCAACAGCTTGCAAAGGGACTAATATGGTGGACGAACTACATAATATAAACCTCATTAAAATTTTTACAAATGTTTTGTTATTCAACAATGAAAAATTGCATATCTAATCGTTGATTTGGTGATGTTTTCTGTAAAGAGATGTTTATTTGATATTTATGGAAGGAGTTTCTCATAAAATGTATGTGTGAAAGTTGTAAAAGAAAAAAAAAAGATAAGAAACAAAGAAAACGCCATCTCCAGTCATACCTACAATTTCATTTTAACCATTCGTATTAATTATATCCACCTCGCTGTAGAAAAATGAATTAAAATGGCACAGTTTATTTTAGCTTGGATATGTTAAGCGATGGATGAAGAGAGAGTTTCGGGATTTGAGCTCACAGTCGTGATTAGTTTCTCTTTCTTCCCCCTCAAATTTGACGTGAACCTCTGAAACCCTGCACCGGACTATCTCCTATTGGTCCTAAGTCAAGAGATGCGTGTGTGTTTTTTTTTTAAAACAAATACTAATGCTGTGTTCATGACCAAGTGGGAACTGAGAAGTTTCCGGCTTTCCCGTAGGAAAGATCTGTTTGAAATTCTTAATTTCTATTGGGAAAGTCGAATCTCCGAATTGCAATTTGTGACGTCACTTCAACATGGCGGCGCTTGTAGTGAAAAGAAAGAACAAGAAATTTGAAATTACTAAATACTGGGTGATATTTTGATCATTGAAATGATTATTCGCTTCATACATTTTTTCCTGTCAAAATGTTCTTTCAAATAATTATAAATAATAATAAACATTTTAAAAAAATGAAATTTTAAAATAAAAAAAATAACCATTTTCAGCGCTATTAACAGTGAATTATCACATCCACTTTAAAAATAAATTAAGCACCAACCAAACAATTATTTAATTCCAGGTTTTGTAGACAGCGGCAGAAGAGCATTGATTTTATTTCTGACTTCAGACGTCTGATTTCGCATAAATGCTGCAAAAAATGCGACATTTTTCATTCCACACTTCTTTACTTAAAATGCACTTCATGTTTAGCAGTACTAGCAAGGAAACTGCATTTACACAGAAGTGTAAATCCCTCAGCTTCTACTGAATGCAGTTGCCGATTATGTGAAGAATTTATATTAGTAATAACTTTTAATAAATTAAAAATGTATATAGCACCTTTCTGACACCAGAGAGTCAAACCCCAGTTTGATTGTCTCTTGGTGAGACAAGCTTATTCCCTCCTCCCTGCTTGTGAGCTGTTATTAAAGACGGGGGGACGCTTCCATTTTGTCATTGAATTTTATAATCCACATCGTGTTATAAAGAAACACGGCAGGATGTCTGTGGCGAGGAGAAGCTCGTGTACACCCAGGGTGAGTGAATAGGGGATAAATGTCCTTGCTGTAATAGTTTTATATAAAAATGATTAAACTTTAGAGATTATTGAGTTTTCATCCTTAATTGAATTTCCGTACCACATTAAAGTACTGCACAGTGCCGTCTTTACCATCAACTTTGAACAAATTTGATCTGTTTTTAAAGTTAACTCACCGTGTCGAGAGCATCGAGCTGTTCTGGCTTCTCTGCTAAATTCCCTAGATAGCCAGAATTTGCTGCTTTCTCTTATCCTGCTGAAGGAAAAGAGAAAAAGTGACAGGTTCAGTATTTCTGCAGTGAAAGAAGATCTTTTAAAAGCAGTCACATCCGTCTACTCGGTCCTAATCAAGCTATTTAAAATACACAGAATATATTATTTATATATATATTTTGAGTCTGTTTGCCAGTCTTGATATAAATATGTACTTTTCTCAGTTTAATGTTAGTGTGATCAGAGAGTTTGTTTGTGATTAAAAAAAAAAAGCCCATCTTGGTCATGCACTAATGCCATGTGATGTGCAGAAGTCTTTTAGCGCCGTAGGGACACACACACACACACACACTGTGTTGTTTTAAGATTTTCTTTTCCACATTACTAAGAAAGGGCCTTTTTCTCTGTCTATCTGTCTCTCACTGTTTCTCTCTCTCTCCCCCTCTAGCTGTCAAGTGGAGTGATAGCGAGGATGAGTGCGGATGGAGGGAAGCCGGTGAAGGTGGGCTCTCTGGTGGAGGTGATTGGTAAAGGGCAGCGTGGCACAGTGGCGTACGTCGGCGCGACGCTCTTCGCCTCAGGGAAATGGGTCGGAGTCATCCTGGACGAGCCGAAGGGCAAAAACGACGGCACTGTGCAGGGCAAGTCCTACTTCACCTGCAAGGAGAATCATGGGATTTTTGTCCGCCAGTCTCAGGTCTGGACACACACACAGTGTGGATAGATTGGAATAATTGTTGAGTATAAATTATCTAAAAGATCTAAAATAATTCATACGTCCAGTGATTTATCGTTGTCTCTTTCGTATCACTGTGTGATCAGATCCAGCTGATTGAAGATGGAGGAAGCTCGGCTACTTCACCAGACACACCTGAGTCAGGCATCGCCAAAGTGCCTCGGAAAGGTACGAGCTCTGCTTCTGACTCAGAACAGAAATAGAGCCAAACAGTGGCACAAATAGAATTAGGACCAATCAGAATGAATGGAAATAGTGTCAGAAATGGGCAGGAATAGAATAGAGACAAGGGGTAGCATGGCTAGAAATAGGGCCAAATATCAGAATGCGTACCAACCAGGCCAAATACTGGCTTGAATAAAAATAGACATAGCTGTTGGCATTGATAGATGTAGAGCCAAATATTGGCATGGATAGAAATAGTGCCAGATATCAGCATAAATAGAAAGAAGGCCAAATAGCAGAATGAATAAATGTATAAAAATAAATTGAATACAGAAATATGTATGAACAGAAATAAGAACAAATCCTGAATTTAATAGAAATATGGGCTGAGTTCTGGTGTGAATAGGAATGGTGCCAAATGTTGGCACACGTAGGAACTTTGTCACCTTAATGGACTTTGTTCTGTAAGAGCTGGAAATTCAACTCAGAAATTTAAATGAGTAATTTTAAAAACGCTCATTATAAATATTTTTAAAGATCGATTATATAGTTCTTAATAACATCATTTTATTAAAATACATTTGGCAAAATTGAAATAAACATCAAATTAAATAAAAACTACAAAAGACAATTACAGTATTAATTGTTATTTAATCAGAACAGATTATTAAATTTGCGTTTACATTTTTTGTTTTTTTTCCAGAAATTGCAGAGACACCCGGAAAAGGAACCAAACCGGTGCGTTCTTCTTTATTCCCTTAATTTAATTCCTAGACCTTCTTATTAATACTTTTAGTGTTCCCTTTTATTATGTATCATGTGTATACAGTGGATATAAAAAGTCTACACAACCATGTTAAAATGGCAAGTTTTTATGATGAAAAAATCATGTCAAACTTTTTCCACCCTCAGTGTGAAATTACAATGTATTAAAAATTAAGTGAAATACAATCGGAAACATTTTAAGGAAAAATGGGAAAAATTATAAAGTTACAATAATCTTGCTGCATAAATACGCACACCCTGTGTGTGTGTGTGTGTGTGTGTGTGTGTGTGTGTGTGTGTGTGTGTGTGTGTGTGAGATCTAACAGTTGGTGTTACAGTTACGGCTGATTTCGTCAAATTGATTCTTTTGAACTACTCCTGGAAGTGAATTGAATGTTTTTTGATTCTTTTGATTCACCATCCAAAGCTGCGTCTAGAAAGATTGATCATGTGACAATTTCAACCTTTATAGTTGAGAATTTATATTAATAGTTATATATCCCTTGTATGTGTAACAGACGACTTCTATATGATGATAGTAACACAGGCTGCAGTTCATGTCTGATAACTACAGTATAGTTCATTAGTGAACATGTTTTAGTGGGTAGATGAGAGTAACAAAACTAAAGTAAAGCTGCGACCTGAAAAGAATGAATTCTTCATGAATCACTCGTTAGGAGTTTTCTACACCTTTTAATGTGATCGTTCGGCTCTAAATCTTCTTTATAAGATTAGCTGAACCTGCATCAGTCCTCAGTCGGTGGAAAAGATCTGTTGAGCTGTTTGAGATACTGTTTGCCAGCTTTATTTATTAAAATTATATTATTATAGTTTTTGTCCCTCATTGTTATTTAATTAGTACTTATACTGACGGAAGATCTGTTTTCCCACATGTATGTGTGTGTCTATTTGCTAACACGATGTTAAAGAATCCAACTACGCTGAAGAAGGTACATCTGTTTACATGTTTTGTGTTCACTGGTTTTTGGTGTCATCTCACTTGGTTTGGTTCTCCATGGAATGGATCCACGACTCTCATGTGTGTTTTATTTTTTCGTCTTTTTTTAAGTCCTTTTTTTTTTTTGGTCCTGTCACATTGGCTCTATATCTTGTTTCATCTGCTGATTACATTCGGAGTCATGTTTACATTACAGTAATGCGCTCATCACTTTGTGGATCACTGACATTTGATCAGAAATCATTTTCATTGTGAAGTTATTATACCGTTGATGTTCCACTATAGTGCAGGTAATAATAGTGAGAGACAATGTGATGTTGCAGATACAGCCGAGAAACCTGATGCCGTCCCAATAGGTCTAAGTGCTAAACCTGAGCTGCGTATTCTTCATGTCAGAGAATTAATATTGCCGCTGTTGCTCACTCCTGTGTGTATTTCTGCCTTTTTCTTTCCCTCCTTTCCCCCGGTTTTCTCTTTTGTGCTTTCGTGCTCATGGTTTGTCCCTCTTACTTCCTTTTTTTTTTTTTTTTTTTTTGCTTGCATTGTCTCACCCCTTTTTTCTCACACATTTGGTGTCTTGCCTGCTCTCTGTCCTTCATTTGTATTTTCTTCCCTTGCTCATTTTTTCTTTATTTATCACTCTGACTTGTCTTTCCTTCCTTCTTTCACCTTCACATTTGCTTGCTCTCTCTCTCTCTCTCTCTCTTTTTTTTTTTTTTTTGTTGTTGCTGTTCTGCTTGTTCCCTCCCTTGCCCCCGATGTCTTCTCCTCCAGGCCGCTGTGCGCCGTAGTACCAAGGTGAGCCTGAACACAGCAGCCAGGGACTCTGGGAAATGTAGTTTCTCCAGTAATTCATAAACACATGTCTTCCACTGTGGTTACTGTTGGAACAGTTACACACTCACTTAAAGTAACCGTTCAGTATAGATTATTCACACTCAGAGTATACGAGCTAATATACACTCTGTTCATGTACAGTGGAATACTCTGGGACGACTATCCTACTCCAACTCCCTCCCATCCCTCATAATGGTACGTCCTAAAGTCCCAAAACTCCCCTACGTCACCTAATGTGGTGGTACAGCCCAGTCCTGGAGATGATTCTGGAAAGAAAAAAAAAATATATATATATATATATATATATATATATATATATATTTTTTCATTCAATCCCAGTGTTCCCTCCCATGACTGAGCTATAGGGGTGTTTTTATATAGAGTTACACTGAGCACAGACGGTGACTCTTCTCAGAAAAAGTCACATGGAACTGTTTTTTTTTTTTTTTTTTTTTTAATATAAATCTAAATCTTTTGGCTATCCTGGTGGCACTGTGGGTTTTCATTTCTGCCTGTAATCAACACAGAGGACGGTCACATGGTCAATTGTGTACTGAGGAGAAGAATTGAAATATAGTCTGTCTTTCATTTGTAATGAACTAGCAAAAACAGCACAAACATGTATTTAGTCCCTCTCTTTTTATTTCCTGTCTTCCTCTCCTCTCTCTTCCCCTTTTTTCTCCCTTCCTCTCTTACTTCTGCTTTTGTTTTTTCTCTCTCCTCCTCTCCCTATGCTTCTTTCTTGTTTTCCCTCTCCCCTACAGACCGGCCGTCCCTCTGGTGCTGGCTCAGATCTCTCAGGATCAGTCTTGGTGGAGAATGAACCTGCCACTCCTTCCCAGAGTGCACTGGGGGCTCCCATGATGCCACAGCCCAGCAGGACCACTAGTGACACCCCCAGCAGCCCTGCTCCTTCGATCTCCAGCAAAGTGAGAATGGGGGGAAAAAAAGAAGAAATCTTTCCTATTTGACTCATACCACAAATATGCATATACAGTAAAATATAAAAACAAAAAATATGAAAATATATAAACACTATAAAAACATGGTTTAAAATACACTTCAGATGTAATCACAAAACAAATGCAAGCAAGAAAGGCAAATGTCATAGTATACACTCACTTGCACAGAAAATAGCTTTTATATTTCCTTATCCATCTCATTCCTCTTCTTTCTGTTTTCTTCTTTTCTCTTATACTCTTTACTTTTAATTCTTAAGTGTCTTTGTTAATTACACTTCCTCTTAATTTACAAATTAATGTTTAATGGGTTGATTAATTCTCTCTTTGTCTCTGTCTCAGGAGGAGGAAGCTCTGCGTGCTCAGGTGAAAGATCTTGAGGAGAAGTTGGAGACTCTCCGTATAAAACGGACAGAGGACAAAGCGAAGCTGAAGGAACTCGAGAAGCACAAGATCCAGCTGGAGCAGCTGCAGGAGTGGAAGAGCAAAATGCAGGAGCAGCAGAACGAGCTGCAAAAACAACTCAAAGAAGCCAAGAAGGTAACACGTGCACACACAGGTCTAATCCCATGCCAATGCCAGCCATGGAACTGTAATTTCAGCCTATTCTGTGGCCCTGACCTTTAAAACAGGCTGATATTAAGATTTGAAAGATGTAAATTTAGCACGGCATAACATCTTTATCACCGAGTCATAATTTCCCTTGTTACCCTTATTAAATTTACAGTGTTGCCTCGTTGTGTGTGTGTGCAGGAAGCACGTGAGGCTCAGGAAGCTAAAGACCGCTACATGGAAGAGATGGCAGACACAGCAGACGCTATCGAGATGGCAACTCTGGATAAAGAAATGGCCGAGGAAAGGGTGGAGTCTCTGCAGCAAGAGGTGGAGAGTCTAAAGGAGAAGGTGGAGGAATTAACCATGGACCTGGAGATCCTTAAACACGAGATAGAAGAGAAAGGTGGGACACACACATGCTGTACACCATTAACACACTTCTATTACTAAAACTGATCCATGTAACACTCATATTGGATTATTGCGTGATAACTGATAACAAAAAAACACTCTAGGACTCAGATGTTTGGACAGTACAGCTAATGACTGGTCTCAGGTATGACTCTCTTGTTCTTGTTTTTTTATTTTTGTCCATGTGCAGGTTCAGATGGTGCAGCCTCCAGTTATCAGGTGAAACAGCTGGAGGAGCAGAACGCACGACTGAAAGAGGCGCTGGTCAGGTGGGCATTTTGCTGCGATTTCCCCCTTTATTACCATTTGTATCAGCAGAGTTAAAAACACAGATTTATTTGCCTGCTAATGAAGCCTTCCCAAGAAAGTGAGCGTGGTTGGCATCATACTCTGTGGCTGGACATGGCTCAAAGCTCGTCATCCCATCAACTCTTTAGTTATCGGTGTTTTTTGCTCTGTTTATTGTAAATTCTGCTGTTGTCTATATAAATTCTTCCCCTTTTACATCCAAACAAATTAAATATACATGCAAACTGGATTCCTATTTATTTCCTACTGCATCCTTTGTCCACCATTTTTAAAAAAAAACAAACAAAAAAAAATGGCTCTTGTGCTGGATCATGTTATTCTAACAGCTGCTTGTTGGCTTTGTACCTAGGATGCGTGACCTGTCATCATCTGAGAAGCAGGAGCATGTGAAGCTGCAGAAGCAGATGGAGAAAAAGAACTCTGAGCTAGAGACTCTGAGAGTGCAGAAGGAGAAACTGCAAGAGGAGCTGAAGCAGGCCGAGGCCACCATAGATGAGCTCAAAGAGCAGGTCTGAAAAAGGACAAACATCCTTCTAATTGTAGTGTGAAAGGGTCTTTTACTATGTGCTTGGATACACACACACACACACACAGTACATAGACACTAAAAAATACTATAAAGAGAAGTAAACAGTAATAAATGAAGGCAGTATTTGCTGTGATGACCCTTTGCTTAAAAATTATTAGTCTCAGGTACAATTTGTGCAGTTTTATAAGGAAATTAGCTGTACGTTTTACTGAGCATCTTGCAGAACTAGCCACAGTTCTTCTGGAGACTTTGACAGTCGCACTTGCTGCTTATTTTTGCAGCAAAACCCAGCAGCATTCATTATGTTTTTGTCTGAAAAGTGGTCTTTTATGCTGATTTTGTGTTGGAAAAATAATATTTGGAAATCTAAAATGTTTTGTACTGACTCAATAATGTAGAAGTACAATAAAACATACAATAAAATGAAAATGAAATTTTATACTAAAAAAAATTAGCATGCCTAAGACTTTTGCAGAGTACTATATGTATGTGTTGTATTTTGTTTTACATATTTGATTTTGCAGTTATGTCTACAGATGCATAACACTATATTTTGTGTGCACTGGTTTTATAAACATGGAACCCAATTAAATTACAAAGAGGACAACATTATATGTACATAACATTGCAGCTACAATGCAGGGGTTCAGTTAAGTGGATAGGCAAACTCAGAACTTGTTAAGGAGCTCCCACTTAATCGGGAGCACTTAAATGCACTTAAAACTGCATATCGATAGTAGATAAATGGTACGGTGTGTTCTAGGTGGACGCCGCACTGGGAGCAGAAGAGATGGTGGAAACTCTGACTGAGAGAAATCTGGATCTGGAGGAGAAAGTGAGAGAGCTGAGAGAGACTGTCACTGATTTGGTAAGACACACAAAACATTGTGCAATCAAAATAATTTACTCTCCAAGTACAAGGTATACAGGGAATTTAAATAAGTTCAAACAGAATCAGTGTGAAGGATAAAATATGCAGTAGAAATGGAAATTGAGCGCTAAATAATAAAATTCTATGTCATTTACAGTCCAAACCAATATACTTTTATAACGAATTACTATTCTGATTTACAGAAAAAATATAGATATACTGAAATAATATACTGAATGTACACCAATGGAACTAATACAATGAATATACTGAACTGAAGATACACAGTCTGAACTCGTGTGCTGTTATCCTGAGCTAATATGCTGAAAATTATATACTTAACTGAATGATCTGTTTTACTTAATATGCTGATATGCTGAGCAAAATATAGAGATAGACTCTGATAATATACTCATATACAAAACTGCATAAACACAGACAAAAGCTCATATATCAAAAATCAAATACACCAATATACAGAACTCATATACTGGCCATACATAGTCTAAAATGAAACTACAAAAATGACAAACATGTTTAACCCTCCTCTATTCTCTGTTTTTATTCTGACCCATGGCATCTGGTCCTGTAGGAAGCGATAAATGAGATGAATGATGAGCTGCAGGAGAATGCACGAGAGACAGAGCTGGAACTGCGTGAGCAGCTGGACCTGGCAGGAGCTCGAGTCCGAGAAGCCAACAAGCGAGTGGAAGCAGCTCAGGAGACCGTGGCCGATTATCAACAGACCATCAACAAATACAGGGAGCTCACCACTCACCTACAGGTCAGACATGGGGAGTCCCATAGAATCGGTAGATGGACAGCTGAAAGAATTTCGGCACTGTGTGACCGATCTAGAGGACTGTAATCTTCTACTCTTAGTCATTTTCTCCTCTCAAAAACAGGAAGTGAATCGAGAGCTGACCAATCAGCAGAGTGCCACAGCCGAGCAGCTCCAGCAGCCTCCTGCTGAACTCTTCGACTTCAAAATCAAATTTGCGGAGACCAAAGCTTACGCCAAGGTATTCCTTCTTCCGTGGATCCAGCTCTGATTTTAAACATTATACATATCATGAAAGTTGGACAGCTGTTTTTATGTATGTTTTTGTTTGTAGGCCATTGAGATGGAGTTGCGTAAGATGGAGGTGCAGCAGGCGAACCGGCAAGTGTCACTGCTCACGTCGTTCATGCCCGACTCCTTCCTGAGGCACGGAGGAGATCACGACTGCATCCTGGTGCTGCTACTCATCCCCAGACTCATCTGTAAGGTACTACAACAGTGTAGTCATATTGAGTATGGATAATCACCAGGAATGCTTGAGGATTAAGCACAGGAATGTTCTCACCATTCATTGGAGCAGACCTCAGATCTGAAGATTAATCCTTGTTATTTTCTCTGTACTTGTGCAGGCAGAGTTGATCAGTAAGCAGGCCCAGGAGAAGTTTGATCTAAACGAGAACATTACAGAGCGCAGTGGGCTGCGTGGATCAGCGGGGGAGCAGCTGAGCTTTGCCTCAGGCCTTGTGTATTCCCTCACAATGCTACAGGCCATACTGCACAAATATGAGCAGTACGTATCACCAACATACAAACATGGATTATGCACCTAGGAAAAAATACATCAAATTCCTCTTCTGTCCCCAGGGCACTAAACCAGTGCAGTGTGGATGTATTTAAGCGGATGGGGACTCTGCACTCTGAGATGAGCGTACACGAGCGTTCTCTCGACTTCCTCATTGAGCTACTGCATAAAGATCAGCTAGATGAGACAGTGCAAGTGGAGCCTCTCACCAAGGCCATCAAATACTACCAGGTACATACATACAATTCACTGCTCCTTGATATTAGATATTTTATGCTACATAGGGGAGGTTAAAAAATAATGATGTACTTTGAAAACTGTAAATACACTTTCACACAGACACCCTACCACACATTGAGTTGTATCTTTCATGCATTTTCCTGTTCTAGCAACTGTACAGCATCCACCTGGCTGACCAGGCTGATGACTGCACCGTGCAGCTGGCAGACCACATCAAGGTACATACAGAGTGACTAAACTTTCAGCAACACCTGTACACCAGATAAAACACCTTCAGTAAAGCCTGTACACCAGATAAAGAATCTTCAGCAGCATATATGCTTTTCCGATACCTGTACACAAGATAAGCCATCTTTAGTAACACTGTGCAGCACCTGAATAACATCTTTACCAACACCTGTGCACTACTATAAATGATACCTTCACCAACACCAGTACACCAGATAAAATACTGCTTTAGCAATACTTGTAAAGCACCATAAAGATGAATGTTCGTGCTGTGAAATTTTAATGACTGTTTCTGTGTCTCTCCCCTCAGTTTATCCAGAGTGCCCTGGACTGTATGGGGGCAGAGCTAGGGCGCCTGCGTTCCTTCCTGCAACCTGGGCAGGAAGGGGCAGAGCTTACTTTGCTGCTGAAGGACCTGGACACTTCCTGTGGAGACATTCGTCAGTTCTGTAAGAAAATCCGCAGGAGGATGCCCGGGACTGATGCACCTGGGATACCTGCTGCACTCGCTTACCCTTCTCAGGTGTGTGCATGTGTGCGTACATATCCACATCTATGTGCGTTTACTCGTATCGGTGTGTGTTTATATTCATATTCGTGTGTGTGCATGTAGGTGGGTGAGGCCCTGGCGGAAAGCAGGAAGCAGCTGAGTTGTGTAGTGGCGGTGCTCCAGGAGACCGCAGCAGCGGGAGCTCAACTCATCTCTACCCTCTCAGAGCAGGAGGGGCTCAACACACACACACTTGAGGATGGAGTCTTTAAAGCAGTAGAGCAGGTAAACACACACTTTCCTTCATGTGACACCGAGCTGTGGTATGGAAATGAACAGAGATGTTTGTGTATTTCAATAACAAAGTGTGTGTGTGTGTGTGTGTGTGTGTGTGTACATAGATTTATGGTTCTCATGGTCAGAACCCACGCGAGTGTCTGCGCCAGTCATGCAGCACTGTCATAGCAACCATGAACAAGATGGCCACCGCCATGCAAGAGGGAGAGTACGATTCTGAGAAACCACAACGTGTGGTGAGATACACAGACACACACCGAGTGCCTGATATCTTTTGTACACTTTTCAGGCCGCAAACTTAAATCTTAAAATAAATACTACAGATACACTATTGTTAGTTTGGTGCTACCATGATGTTGAAAAGCCTACTCATAATCCTAACCTGCACTTGTGTGTATGTGTGTGTGTGTGTTACAGCCTCCCCCTGTAGAGATGCGCTCTGCTGCTCTGAGAGCTGAGATCACTGATGCGGAAGGACTCGGCCTCAAACTGGAGGACAGAGAGACAGTTATCAAGGAACTTAAGAAGTCCCTCAAGATCAAGGTGAGACAAATCTCTGAGTCAAGTAATAACTGTGCTGTAAGTTACATTAATATTTTAAAGTAACTCGCAACTTGTTCTGAAGAATTTTCTGTACAGAAAAATTAATTTTACAAAAAATCATTAGACAACAGGAAAAACTGTTGACGAAAACAGAAGAAACATGCCTACCTGTTACTATGACGATGTTATAATATTTCTGTTACGTCACAATCCTAACTTAAGTATTTTCCAGTGAGTTTGAGCTCCTCTTTTCAGACTCTTAAAAGAATATGGCAAAACACTGCACCTTTCCACAGCAGCTCTCACATTCTCATGACCTTCTTTTAATTTCTTATCTATCTGGGTGTTATTGTTTCATTCATTTCTTTCTTTTGCTCTCTTCCCATCGTCGTCTTTCTCTCAGGGGGAGGAGTTAAGTGAGGCAAATGTGCGTCTGAGTTTGCTGGAGAAGAAGTTGGACACGTCTACTAAAGATGCAGATGAACGAGTGGAGAAGATCCAGACCAAACTGGATGAGACAAACACACTGCTGAAGAAAAAGGAGAAGTGCGTTCTCTGTGTCTGTGTATAAACGTGCATGTGTGGGTGTCTGTAAGAAACATTTTTTTTTTTATTTGTATTTATCTGAATTGTGTGTATGTGTGTGTGTTTGCAGGGAGTTTGAGGAGACCATGGATGCACTGCAGGCTGATATTGACCAGCTGGAGGCAGAGAAGGCAGAGCTTAAACAGAGACTCAGCAGCCAATCACGGATGACTATCGAAGGGCTGCGTGGAACACCAGCATCTGGCATCGCCTCAATTGTCACGGGAGGCACTACAGGTGACATACACACAGTTAGGATAGATTAAATAAGCCAGCTTAACATCTAAAACCAAATAATGCCACCTCTGGTTCTCTGGCCACCAGTGAGTGTTAGTTATGTGGACAAGCTTTGTTAAGGCTGCTGTGACTAGCCACTGATTCTGATCACATCTTATGGGCTTAACTATTGTTTATAATGTGTGTGTGTGTGTGTGTGTGCTCACAGGAGGCGTAGTCCCTGCTATAGGGAGTGTATCAGGTACTGTGCAGGTGGTGGATTCTCCTCTTCTGAAGCAGCAAATGGATGTTCAGAGGCTTGCAATCAAACACCTGAAGAATGAAAACTACAGACTCAAGGTGAACAACACATGATAGGATCATAGGATGATCATAGAAGAATCATAGAATCCTTCAATAAAATATATTATTCAAGGAATCATAAATTGTAAAAAAAAAAAAAAAAAAAAAAAAAGTCTTTAAAAACGTTTTAAAGTTTTGAATTGTCATAGAATCGTAGAACCTTTGATCAAATATGAATTGTAGAAGAACTGAGAAGAATCATCTTACAAGAAACAAAGAACCTAGACTCATCATAGAATCAAGGATCAGTGAATAAACAATTATAGACTCACCTAATGGTTATCAAAGAAATACTGAATCAAATCTTCACGCTCACGTCAACATGGACCTTTGACCCCAGGCAGAGAAGATGAAGGCCCAGTTGGCGTCTCTTCCTCCTCTGAGCGTGCCTAACATGGCCGGTGTGATGAAGGACAGCTCACTGAGTGACGGCATTTCCGGGACGCTGTACCGGAAAACAGACCTGCTGCTCAGCAACCTGCTCAAGATGAGCGCTGGCGTCAAAGTGGTGGACATCACAGGAAAAACACCTGGTGTGTGTGTGTGTGTGTGTGTGTGTGTGTGTGTGTGTGTGTGTGTGTGTGTGTGTGAGAGAGACAAAGAAAATCATGTTCTGATGTAGGTCACACTACATTATGCAAGTCGTGCATTTAGTTGCTTGTATAAATGGACAATATAGAAAAAAAATTTATAGGATATATTTGAAGCATGTTATTTCATTTCATGTATTTATGTTATATAGAAGTAATCAGCAGTATAAAATCTCATATTGAAGGAAATTATTGTAAGAGCTACCATATTAACAGAATTAATCTGATTCCACATTTTTCAACTTCTACACATAGAAGATAGAAGTGTGTGTGTATGCGTGTTTGTGTGTGTGTGTGTGTGTGTGTGTGTGTGTGTGATCACTAACTGTGTATTTCTCTCTCATTCTGCAGTAAGTGCCAGTGCTCAGCTGTTAGAGCAGACGGCTAGACTGCAGTCTCTGAGTGATGCCCTAGACAAACTGAAGGTCAGAAGCATAAACACACAAAAGTAATAATGCAGTTCATTTGCATATATGATTTTCTTGATATTTATATAAATTTATTTCTGTTTCTCTTGCTATCTCAGAATGAAGTATCAGAGCATGTAGTAAACCAACAGGTGGGAGCTCGAGTTTGCTCCGATTTTGCCACGTTCCCTTCATCGACTTTCATCAAGGTGAGACCACACACACTTCTGTGTCAGCCCTCCTGATTCTGTTCTCGTGAGATCATCATCACCAGACTTTGGTTCAATCTATTTCAAAGGGAAAATCCTAGTTTAAATTTGACAAACTATATGTTTTATAAAAACCAAAAATATATTTATAAACCATATTTTTATTATCATGTATACATAAAGACAGAAATAACAAGTGGTCCAGAACTTTTTTAAAATGTCATCAAGAAGGAGAATATATACACTAAAAACAAATAGCAGCCAAACGTATACATAATACAAATAAAACTTATCTATATGTGTTAAGCCGGGCTTGTGGGTGTTTGTGCTTTTTATATTATTTCTTTTATTATTCTTTTTATATTACCCTTTTTATGTAAATTTCTGTCTGACTCTCTCTTCCAGGCGGAGGGGGAGAAGAAGTGCGGCACTGTTCTGGTAGGTAAAGTGATGATCCCATGTGCTCGTGGTAAAGAACAAGCCCACTCTCTCATCCTGTCGCAGCATCAGCTTCAGCGCGTGCACCACCTCCTCATGACCTAAACGCTTCATTTCATTGGACCACCTCAGTCAGGAAAAGACTGCTCCACCTATCAGAGACACCCTTTCACAGCACTTCCTGTTTTCTCTCAGGAACTTCAGTCCAGGCTTTCAGATTTCTTCCAAACCAAAGAGAATCACCACTGTTCAGTAGCTTCAGGTTATTCAAGGTAAAAGGACATTCAGGCTCTTGCTTGTACTTTTTTTTTTGTACTTTATCATTATATTTTGAATGATTTCACTCTGGAGAATTTGTACCTCAAAATCAAATGATTTTGGCAAAAATCTGAATGGTTAAAACACTACCACTAAACATTATTACTACTTCTTACCTACTCCCGATGACTTTGCCGGTTTGGACGTCATTTCCTTGAATATGAAGTATTTAGAGATTCTTATGCAATTTTTAATGTGCGTAGCAAATAAATGAATGAAACAATGTGGTTTAAATTTTAGCAACAAAAAAATCGAATAGGTAAAACTATATCGGCAAAAATGGATTGTAGTATATTCGTGTTTGTAATTCTGGATGCTAGTTCCGTGAAAACAAAGTATTTACAGATTTATGCAATTTTTGCTTGTGTTGGAAGCGGTTATTCTTCACTCCTTTTTTAAAAGCTTGCTCACTTTAGAATAGTATTCACAAGGGATGCACAGATCTCTTTTTCGTTTTTGATATGATCTTAATATCAGAGCTGAGTGCTTTTTGGATACTGTTTTTCACTTTAATAATTAAACAGCCTGCCTGCTGTTATTCTCTTTCAGTTCATTAAAAGCTTAAATAACTAAACTGAAAAAAAAAATGCGGAGTATATTGGTCCATCCCTTGTGTTCATGCACATTGTATACAAAGGGGAGCATTAAATACCTAGTTAAGATGATTAAATAGAAAATAAGTGGTTCACTTGCATTTCTCTTTAACACACAGAAAGGACCAAATCAATACCAGGCTGCATCTCTGCATTTTCAAAATTCCCACTCATGACCAGGAAATCTTACTCTTAAGAATCTGCCAAATCATTATGGATTGTATTGAATTCAGCTCTCCCACTTTAACATGTGCTAAAATGTTGTTGGCATTATTATTGTCTATTTAAATGTCTTTTGCTGGCATAGAAGGAAAAGTGTTCACACCCTTTAACTAATGACATTTCATTTCTGGCTAATGTTGGTCCATGTAATGCCATATTTAATGACTTTTGCAATTGAACTTAAATAAAAGTTAAAAAAAAAATTATCATGCATTTCCAAATGTGTGTATTGACTATTTGGTTGATTTACACAGTTTTGAGATAGGAGTTAATATTGTGACCAGTAGTATTAGGATATGCTTTATGCTAGAGTGCATGCATGAATTACTGCTGTATACCCTTTATGATCACATAACGTTCATTATTCCAATTCAATTTTCACTCATTTACAAAGATTTTAACCAACACCAGAGCACAACCAAACGATGTGTGTGTTGAGCATTGTGATACAGTATAAAAGTTAATAATTAGCACATGCTAAATTTAAAGCCATATAATAACAGTGTTGATAAAATCTAAACTGATTCTATAAATTCATTCAACATTCAATCAGGGACATTCACGTTCTAAAGGTGTTAAAAGAGCGAAAATCAAATATACACAAGTTACACACTTACACAAAATAACCACAATGTGCATGTTTGCCCAAGCTGTTTCTTTAAGTTCATTAATGTTACGTATGAGACAAAGTATGAAGCACATGTACTGGCTCGGAAGAAAGCACTGAAGAAATTGAAAAAACTGAAACAATCATATAAAACAGGATTTGAGTCTCTTAATTAGTCTGTATACAAATGATCAGATAAACCCAAGTAAATTCATTCAGTCCTGGTGTACCTTGGTCCTCGGATGGCTCTTCATATGTGCATATGTTGGCGACCAGACCTTCTCCAGTTGCAGCGTGATCATGCACATCACATGCTGATAAGAGTGAACAGGGGTAATACATTATGTTGATTTCTTAATGGACAGATTTTATTTTGGCAGTGCAAGTAGAATGCCTAAACCAGGGATGTCCAATCTTGTGGGTGCAGGCTTTCATTCCAATCAAGCAGGAGCCACACCTAATTCCACCTGTTTAATCAGTTGATCTTGGCTTTCAGTAGACTTAGGTGTGGCTTCTGCTTGGTTGGAATGAGAACCTGCACCAACACCAGCCTTTTCCGGGTAAGATTGGACACCTCTGGCCTACACTCATCAGTTCATGAACTTAGCTTTATGGTGGTACGATGAGTGTGTTAGAGTGTTAGCAACCATTGTGACATTTAAATAGGTTAGCATGTTAGTAAGTTAAAGACCTTCCTGAGGGTACAGTTGGTGTGGTGATTGTGGTGGTAGTAGTAGCAGCTAAGTACCAAGCATGCTAGCTGTATAGCTATTTATTTTGGCTACTTAAATGACTGCCTCTCTGTTTAATGCTAGCTAGCTTATTTCATCAGCTGGCTACCAGAATCAACCTTTAGTGAACCATCATGTAATTCCATGTGACCTTAGTGTATGTAGCATAGGCAGCCTTGTGGTTGATTTCAGAAAAGGAACAGTATCTATGATGTCAGCTGTCACCACCACTATTGTATTGTATATGCTACACAGATCACTTAGCAATGCTTATGCTAACTGGTAGGCAGCAGGCATTCAATCAAACCCATGTTTTTGTTTTTTTTTTTCTATTTGTGTGTTAAATATTTCTTAATTATCGGAAAAATCTAGAAATCTACCTTAATGCCATTACTCTAAGGATGTGTTTTTTCTTTAATTTGGTTTTCTAAAAGCTCTGTGTGTGTGTGTGTGTGTGTGTGTGTGCGTTACCCCTTTATAAACGTTTGCCATTTAAAGCTGTTTGAGACAGAAAAAGAGTTGCAATGTTTCAAATATGAGTAACAAATACTTTACTATTAATTTTATATCATCTTCACATTAGACTAAGGGATAAGGCCCAATAAAAGACAGTGTATTTTATTTTAAGTTGAGACACACAAACAGATAGAGCCATGTTGTGTTTGGCTTCCTCATGACTGAATGAGATAAAATAAATGAATTTATTGTCATTTCATTTAGCCAATCACATATCAATAACCTAACATTATACTACACTGTTGCTATGGTTACATCTCAGAAGGCGTATTTCTTCCTTTTTTTGGAGGAGTTAGGAGTTGATGCTCATACTCAGTACCATTGACTTTGCGCTATTAAATAGACTGTCAAGCTTGAAGTAACTTCACCATATCAATGATTATACACATTTAACACACAACTGCAAAGCCACTAAAATCACTAGCGCCATGAAGTACACTTCCTTTGTCCCTCCCACCAGATGCTCATCACTCACTCAGCTGGTGGCGACCTGCTGAAAAATGATGGAGGAGTAACAAAAATGTCAACCCAAAAATGCTTACTAAACTGTACACGTCATTTATTTAAATCTCTGAAAAAACACCTTGAGATTGTAGGCGTGCCATCATCTACACCAGAAATCAAACTCTACCTGAGAAAAACAACAAGAAATAAATCAAAAATAACACATTGTAAAAATCACTCTTTAAAATTACATTTCCCTGTGGTTTTTAGCAGGTGTGACGAAATGTTTACTCATTAAGTAGCTACTGAGAAATTATCCTTAATTGAAAGTATAAATAATGTGTCAGAATCTTACTCAATTAAAAGTGGAAGTGTCCAGGTAAAAATGTACTCAAGTAAAAGTCAAAAACTGTAAAAAAAAAAAAAAAAAAAAAGTAAATATGATGAAATCAATTTTAAATTTTCATGTGAAAAGTAATTTATAGTAATCTAAAAGAATATGATTCTATTAGAATATGATTTTTGTTTTAAAGCAGGTATGCTGTTTTGCCTGAAAAAATCATTCAATCTTTGTAAGTTTGCTAATCAAAAGAATTCACTAACGGGGGATGGTTAAGGCTAACACGTGAGTCCTCTGAGACACATGAAGCCAGCCAGCCTCATCTTTTCCAACTGCTGCTCACGCTACATCGCAGGGCAGTGTAACACACTCAGAGGAAAGCACTAACAACCCTCTTCCACATACATGAGCTCACAGATGCCCATGATTGGCTAGTTTCACTGTGTTTGACAGGGAGAGTATGCCATCCCTCCCACCCAGAGAGCATGACCAAATTTACTCCCTTGGCTCCTGGCCACGGATGGCATAGCATCAACTAAGTGCTATAACTTTTGAAAGTCCTGATGAGTTTGTCTTGTTTCGACAGTCACTCTGCCATTACATTGTCTATATTAAAGACACAAGCCATATAAATAGCTGTGAAAAATAGAACTGTATGCTGTTAAATTTTTTAATAAAATCTAAATTAATTCTACAAAATCATCCAAGTTTTAAAGGAACCATCTGACTAAAAACCAAATGTAGCCCATTTATGCATTTGTACAAATTATAAATAAATAAATAAATAAATAAAGCACATTGTGTACATTTAAATTTGCCAAACTCTTTATTTAAGTTCATTAATGTTCAGTGGTACATATAGGTCATATGAAGCACTAGTATTGACTCAGAAGAAAGCACTGAAGAAATCTCCTTCCTCTCCTGTTTCCAGTGTAGCATTCTTGCAGATTGGCGGAGGAAAGAACACAGACGGCTCCTTAATCCCACGAATTATGTTAAAAAAGCTGAAAGAGTCAGATTACACAGGATTTGTTTCTCTTAATTTGGCTATACATAACAGAACAGATAAACACAAGTAAACTTTCAGTGTACGGATATTACCATATCAAACAAAACCTGGCTTTCTAAGTACACAAATAATATGTATTCATGTTCATGTTTCTCTCCCTCACACACACAAATGCTTACTTCATTACAATCCAGCCGGGCTCTGGCCTGTTGAAAAGGACAGTGACAGGAAGGCAGCCAAACTCAGTGAATGTCAGGATGTACTTGCCTAAGAAAAAAAAAAAAAAAAAACGAAACACCCACCCTTAGAAAGAGCATCAGTACAATGTAAAATAACAATTTCAAATATTAACTACGTCTCAAATCACACAATGTATGCAACATTTTTACACTACATACTATTTAGTGTTTAGTAGAGTACTAACGTTTCTAAACACCGCCATTCTGCAATAACTGAAATGTCACTGAGTCACTGAACACACAGAATAACCGTCTACTGCAGACGCCAAAATGGCCGTCCTAAATTTTTCTTACTTGGTGCATTGGCCATTTTTGAAAAACTTTAACTGCAGTGATCTGCGATGGCTCTACATCCATTTTAAGAGCAAATCCAGTACAATAGAAATTAATGAACAGTACCGTTTTACCATTTTTATCACACAAAAGGTCAATTTTAACAGCCATTTTTGGTGAAGGTTTCCTTTGCTGTGTGTACCTTGGTCCTCCGATGTCTCTCCAGTCCATGAGTTGACAAGCAGACCTTCTCCAGGTGCAGAGAGACTCCCTATCACTACCTGCCCAAGAAAAGTAGAGTTGCAGGGGATCTTCATCGGGTGGAACTGGGACATCAGCTTCCGCTTTTGGCACGTCTTGTTTTTATGGTCGATCAGGTACATCACATGCTGGTGAGAGAGTGAACAAGTTAAAACATCAGCTTGAGAGTCCACTGTTTATCTGTCTTGCTTTATTGCTTTTTAAATGTGAATAATCTTACTACCTTTATGATGGTAAAATGAGTGTGTTATAGTCAGGAGTGGAAAGTAATGAACTGCATGCACTCTCATTACAGTACTTGAGTACATGGTTCACTTCATATCATATGACTTTTACATGAATTAAAAAAATAATAATAATAAAATTTACACTACATTTATTTTTCATTTAATCATCGAACACTGTAAACCAAATAAATGACTATATGTGCAAATTTGAAATATTTCAATTTCAAGAACTAATAAATAATAAAATATTTGAGCATCCCTGGCCCAATTTATCAGCTATCTTCTGTTTTAAATTCTTCAAAGGAAACAGCAAATTATGCGAGCCAAACCAATGGAGATATTGGGGTTTTGCGGCTCAACATCCAACCTGCGGAAACATGTGACAGGTAAGCCGTTAAGTAGCTGAGTGAGCTAGACTAGCTAGCCAGATCTTTTGATGTTTTACAGTATGAAAGCTCTGTTTTAAACTCACAATATCACTTCGATGTTCAGTAGCGATCACCAATCAAATTATTATTATTATTATTATTATTATTATAACAAATGTATCTTTCCTAGATAACAAATTAACATGAGCTAGCTAGCTTGCTAACAAACCTAGCAAGCTACTTAAACTCTGACAGCATTTGGCCAAGTTAGCTAGTCAGCTGATGTTACCTTTCTTTACATACTGTTGATAATGGAGGTGGTGTTCAGTTTGGCATAGCCCACTTGGTTAGCTAACATAATTGTTCAAAAGAAATTGTGCATTCCTCATTTCCAGATTAGTTGTGTTGATAAATTTAACAGGATCCAGATTATTCAGAGAGGAACTGAGATGACCCATGTGACCTTTTCAGAAATTGGGGACTTTTTCCCCTCACTTAAAATTAACATGATACATAATATGAGGATGTGTGTTTGTTCCTTAATTTGATTTCCCAATAGTGTGTGTGTGTGTGTGTGTTTGTAGAACATCCTTAATAAACTATTCTTATGATAGTGAATCAGTACAACAGTAGCTGTAATTTTACACAAGTAAAATTAGTATGTTTGTACTAATTCCACCTCTGGTTAGTGTGTTAGTGACCTTTAATATGTTTAAATAGGTTAGCATGTTAGTGGGTTAACACCCTTCCTGAGGGTAAAATGAAGATCCCCAGTATACTTAATTTTTGTTGGAGTGGATAGCAGCTAACTACCCTTGCTAACTATTAGCCAGTCATTTTGGCTATGTCATAAACAACAATCTGATTAATGCTAGCTAATTCATTTCATCAGCCAGCTAAGACACGTTAGCGCTTATGAACAGTCAGGTGATGCCATGTGACATTAGCTTAAGTAGCATACGCAACGTAGCGTTGTTGATTTGTTACGGGAACCGTATCCATGATGTCAGCAGGCACCACTCGGGGGAGGGGTGGTGGGGCTGTTGTTGTCGTCAAGGGGTATAATTAGTGTTGTACTTAATATGCTACATGGACCACTTAGCATTATTCTGAGATACTCATGCTAATGTAAGCCACATTTTCTAATTGTGTGTAAAGTATTTCTTTATGATTGAAAAATCTGTCATTATACTCTTAATTATTGTTAGATATGTTCATATCAGACTAAGAGAATCCTGACTGCTCAGAGAGGAAGTGAGATGACCCACGTGGCCTTTTAGGAAATTATGTTCCTCATTGTTTTTCTCCCTCATTTACATCCTCTACCTGAGAACTAAAATGATAAAATATGAGGTTTGTTCCTCAATTTGGTTGCCTAAAAGCTGTGTGTGTGCGTCTGTTACCTCTTGATAGAGTAGCAGAACATCCTTAATAAGCGTTTTATTATTATGATGGACAAACTCTCCAAAGCGGATGCGCTGGAGAATAGCGTCGTAAGCGTACTTCCCATATGCGCTGTAACCACCATTTTGAGTTGCCTGAGAAGGAGAGACAAGGAGATGTAGTGTAAGAAATATGAGTAGTAGATAAAAATGTAAAAAGAATAAAATGGCAATCATGAATGAACGTAGACTATAATAGACATTCATATGTATTCATATGTCCTTGCTCACCAGCAGGTGCTAAGAGTTATGCAGAGAACTGATGTACTGTATATCATCGCAATGTTAGACTGTGTACTATGTACTGAGCTAAATTGCCCCTGTGTGAATGAGTGTGTGTTTGTGTGTATAAGAGATAAGGCTTGACAAAGCATCACTAAATCATTAAATAGTGAAATTTCTGACAGGTCTGAATTGACAAGTTGTGACACATTGCTGACGTTTCTTTGTGCAGAGGAGTTAGCAGTTTATGCTAAGTGCAATACCTATAATTTTAGTCAAATGAGTCTTCTTTTTTTAAATTATTTAATAAGGAAAATGTTGATATTCCTGACAAGTTTGTCTCTACACTGATTCGGCCTTTACATTTTCTTTATTAAAGACACATGCTAGCTAGCAAAACCGTTAGCAACAGCACTTTGTCCAGCGTTGATTTAAAACTGTGATTAATGTTTGGATATAGTTATAAATAGCTATGGTAAGGCTGGTATAAATATATATAATTTGGAAATTATGATACTAAAAAATGGTAAACATGATCTATACTAGAAAATCTCTATACATTTGACTGATGGTAAGGATATTGATAAAGGAAAATGATACTGAAGAAATGAAAAGTGTTCAACACTTACCACAGTGAGGCTTCCCTCGAGGAGAGGAGGACTTCCTGTAAATAAATAAATGCAGACATTTATTATTTATTTACATCCAAATGCACTGCATTGCATGACTATCACGTATGTGTGTTTCCCTTTACTTAAGGTTCACATTAAGAGGCACTCATACGAATTACTGAGCATGATGCATATATGCTAATATGCTAAGTATAGGCAAAGGCATGCACCAATATTAAATTACATATCATGATAATTACTTTTTTTTTATCACAACTTACGAAGTGAAAAAGTGACCGTCATATCCTCATTCATAGCCATTATTTTTTAACAATTTTATTTATACATACAATACTCCATCAGATTTGTTCACCATAAGAAAGACATAAGATCTTACACCATAAGATCTTATCACAAATACTGTCTCAAAGCACTACCTACCTCACCTGGAAATTGGAAAAAGACCAGGTGACATTTTCCTAATGCAATCATCTTTCAATCATACTTTTCAGTTTAGGTGAACTTGTGCCAACTGTAGCCTCAGATTCCTGTTTTTCACTGAGAAGAGTGAAATACCATGTGTTCTGAGATGCTTTTCTGCTCACCACGGTTGTACAGAGTGGTTATTTGAGTTGCCATAACCTTCCTGTCAGCTCAAACCATTTTCCTCCCACCTCTCTCATCAACAAGGTGTTTCCCTCAGAACTCCCACATATTGGATGTTTTTTGTTTTAGATACCAGTCTGCGTAACTCTAGAGATTGTTGTGTGAAAAATGAGCATTTTCTTAAAGACTCAACCTGGCCCATGAACAATTAGAGTGTTATGTAAATGACTGGAACAGTAGAAACATGAGTGCCAACAATGAGTCTTTGTGTAAGAAATAATAACGTATTCAAATAAGTGCATTAATATGAACCCGAGTGAGAATTATTTTGTTGCTTCACACACACACTTAAGTTGTATTTTACAAAAGAGCACGATGCCAAAATTAAGATTTTTCCCTCTAAGACACTAGTACACAGTACACTGAGGTTGATCTTGATCTGAGTCCAATACTTACTGCATGGACGAGGTCTCTGTGCCAAGCAGCCTCCTGCCACAAACACCAGCAGAGCGCACCACAACCAGAGCTGCATGTCTTGTCACTGTAGTGTTCTCACTTGTGTGAATTATGCTCCCTCTTCCTTTATATAGTGCCTCACTAACACCAGCACACTGTAAACACACTCTTACTTCCTGATTTTCAATTCCAAGTGTACTCAGTGTGTTGAAGGTTGCTGTATGCCTCTGTGTAAGATCACACTCTGGCGTAACATGACCTTACCTTGCTAATCAAGGGTTTTTGTTCAAAATATGATCAAATATTGCATGACACAGACATAAAGTAAAAACTTAGGAGGAATAAACACATGCAGTAAGAGGGAAGAAGTTGTGCAGATTTTCTGTGTCATGCTTATACAAGTCCCATGATTTAATAATAACAACGATGACGTTGCTGTCATCTGATCTGTGTGCATACATTGGAGAGTCTCTACAGCAATTTGGTATACCTGATTAAACCTGTTTATAAATTATATACGCAATTTAATCTTGTGGATTTACACCAACTAAACAACATAAAAGTAACACTTCACATGATAATATCTAGAAAAAAAATTGTTCAGCAGGTTTTAAAACCACTCGTGACCTGCTTAAAAATGACACCAGAGCAACAAGAATGTCAACACTGAAACATACACACCCAAAACGTTTATTAAGCTGTTCACATGATTTATTTAAATCTCTTTTTAAAAAAAACACACTGAGATTGTAGTCATCTCATCAACTACATCAGAAATCAAAACCTACTGTATATGAGAGAACTGATAGAGAAAACAGAAATAACACATTGTGTAAAAAAAAAAAAAAAAAAAAATACTCTTAAGAGATTACGCAATTCCCTGTCATTTGTAGGTGGTGTGACGGAAGGCTATCTATCTATCTATCTATCTATCTATCTATCTATGTGCAGTTATGGCTTTTTAATGTTGTCCATTTTGAAAACATGAAACTGTAATCAGATATTGTGATATTTACTATAAAATCTGTAACATTAGTTTGGACTGTCAGTAACTCAGTAATGTTTATTATCATGCTAATTTTCACTCTGTACTTGGAGTGTGTGTAGTGCAGCCCTCGTACAGATGGAGTTGCAGTGCTTTCCATGCTGATCCTGTAGGAACTTCCTGATACCGTTGTGATGGAAGTTATTGACAGATTTGGGCTTCCTGAGCGTGTGGATCTGAGGATCTGTAAAATACATCAGTCCTTTCCCATTTGCTGTCATCCAGCCTGATGAATAAACAAACATGTTAAGAATATTCAGTTGAGCTTATTTTACACACACACACAGGTTGGGTGACAAATTTAAGGGCAATACATTCATAAAGTGCATTAGTAAAGTGAGTTCCTTTGTCCTCTGGTACCTTGCAGGTCTACCACCACCTCTTGCCCGTTGGAGAACTCGTAAGTGAAGTGTCCGAATGCAATGCCGTATTCTGTGGTCGAATGAAGGTTGTTGATTTTCGTTGTGTTGTTGGTGAGTTTCACAAATTCCCCTAGCATGTATGGCTCCACTGAAATACAGGCCAAGATGGTGTCAGACTCCAGGAGCTGGAACACAGAGAATCGACCAGGTTTCAGAGCTAGAACAGTGTCAAATAAACGTGTAACTATATCAGTAAGTATTATGAAGGCATACGCACGTACCTTCATTTAGGGATCGGACAAAAAGATATGCGAGTTTAGACAAAAATCATGAACACATGTATATCGGTATTTCTTAGATGACTGACAGATAGAAAAATAGGCAGACTCCTGTTTCTTTATCATCATAATTGATATTCAGTGTATTTTAATCCTCCCTTGGACAGAAAAACAGCATTCGGTCCCTTCCGGTAATATCTACCATCAATCACCATAAATCTTCTCAATGTTCCACAATGTTCCACTGCCATATTTGCCTGGATTTCTTGGAAATGTTCTTTAGGGGTGTCGATCATTTTTAAGACAACTAAAATGAGTTCTCAAGAGAATAATCTTCTCCATTTTCTCCATTTGTTTGACATGAAAATTTGAATAATTGTGTGTAATATTGTTTATCCAATAATTTTTTGCCTGTTCTCTGCCAATAATTCTGGGGTTTAGTACAGATGGATGGATGGATTGAGGCACTAACTGATAGATGGGTAGGCATAAATATAAACAGCGATTGGGAGTGTGTTACCAGCAGTAGCTCAGAGGGAAGGTAGAAGATCTGTGTGGTGATGTTGTTCTCATAAAGGCGCTTGTTGAACTCCATGACATAAAACTGAGCCATCATCTGTCTTTCCACATCGCCCAGGTGTGAGTCAATCTTCCTTTCTGTCAAATACTCCTTTCCTACATAACTGAGGGACAAGAAAACAAATTATCACTGATTATTTTTGACCCCGTCACACAGACTGATCCCTTCTGACGAGTTATACAAGAATTATTTAAAATTACAAAACTGTGATAAAAGGTTAAGCAATTATTGTGATAAGAGAAATTAATACTAACAAGATCTTAATTGTTTGTGGTTCCTACCTGCCCAGCAGTATTTCCTGGTGTAGATACTGAACTCTGAACGCCTGTCTCTGTCTTCCTTCAACATCCATCTTTAGCACTTCACCCACATACACATTCGTTTCACAGGCGGTCCACGAGTCCGTAGTCTTGGAGTATTTTAACACAAGTGCACCTAAAATATAATGTATAAAATATATATTACTGTGTTAACAGCTAGGATTAAATCTGTAATTTTAGTCATATTAAAGACAGTTACTATATTAGTAATTGTTATTAAAGTTATGTCTTGAAATACAGTATGCTACAGTAACTCAGTGGTGAGCAGAGAAGCATCTCAAAACACATCGCTCTTTAGGCGGATGGCCTACCACTATCATACCATCAAACACCTCTATACAGTATATAATTGATTTATATACATAAATTAGCTTTTTATTATTTTTCTGTCTTTTTTATTTCTTGGCACTCCAGTCTAAGGTAGTCAACACAGGCCAAAAGCATCCAAGCATCCTGATAACCTAAAATTGTTATCTGGTGTGGAAAGTACCATGAAATAAAAACAAGAAGAAAATAACCAGCCAATAAATAAACTAAACCAGGTGTGTCCAATCTTATCTGCCAAGGGCTGGTGTGGCTGCAGGTTTTCATTCCAACCAAGCTAGAATGAAAACCTGTAGCCACACCGGCCCTTTGTGGATAAGATGGGAAACTTCTGAATTAGATAAATAAATAGATTTCATTTTTGGCCAAACAGTAGGACTAATGGAGGAACCTACTATAAGCTTTGCTGTAATGGCTGAGTTTAAATGGTTTGTCTGGAAGCCTCCTCAGTAGGCAGCCTTGGCACACTCCTGAGAGGAGGGATCTGTAGTCCTGCTCTGTCAAAACTACACTTCCCATTTTGCAACCCTGAAAACAGCCATTGCGACAGTTCATATTGGAAAAAAGGCTATTGTTGGATAAACACTGATCACTATCTGCATTCTCTGTCTTTTTTCCAGACATATAAGAATGTTTGTAGGCATCATCTTTAGTTTCATCAGGAGGAGAAACCTTTATGTTGCCTTCCATATTTTTGTTTGCTGCAGTTGTGATTCCTTGTGTTGCTTCAGAATGATCAACCTGCAAAAATTCAAATGAGTCGAGCTCAGTAGATGGTAATGACTGTTTGTGATCGAAACTTCCAGTCTGGGCTTTGCTTGCATCATTTCCTGTCTGGTAGGAAGGGCTAAAGTGTTCTTTTTGAATTGATGATGCTGAAGAATTGAGGTTTAGATACTCAAAAGAACTACCGGGGCTTGGTAAAGTGTCACAGTTTTGATCGACTGCTTGCTTGTTCTCCAAGACCTCGGTAAAACCCCCAATGTGAGATGATTTGGAGAATGAGATACTTTGCCATGAAGAGCCCAAGCTACTAATGGACCCTGATGAAGTTCTTGTCTTCTTGTCTTTCCCATCAAAATTATGGGTGATTTGACAGTAGTCTTCACTTCCCAATGTGGTGCAAAGCTCTTGATTTGATTGCTGTTGACTAGCACTAGCTAGAAAGGAAAGATCTGTGCAGGCTCGATGGCTAGCATTAGATATGCTGTCTCCTGTACCTCCATCATTGTTGTCTTCACTTCCCAAAGTGGTGCAAAGCTCTTGCCTGTTCCCCTTTGAATGACTTGTGCTAGCTTGGAAGGAAAAATCTTTTCTGGTTTGATTGCTAGCATTAGCAGTTTTGGCACTTTTGCCTTCAATATCATTATGGCTGTTCTGCTTGTTGTCAACATCATCATCGTCATCTACTTCTGTGCAACAGAAAGGATCGACCAGAACTGGTGAATTCCCACTATTATCAGACAGACTTGTCCACGAAGATCCTAAACTGGTGCTTCCTCCAGACATTCTTGAAATTTTAGCTTTTTGGACTTTTTCACTTGGCTTCTTTTCCTCACTGTCCATTGTATCAGAGACGGTTACTGCGAGCTGATCTGAGATTTCCGGCTTGGCCAAAATGATTTTGTTTTCGGTCCCCAGCTGACATTCACTCGATTTATGGCTTGTAGTATGACATTCTGTTGCAAATGACTCAGTTCGCGTTTGGACGGCTGTGATGCAGTTAGCGTGACTTACGTCTTGATGGTTTCCTCCACATTTCTGCACTGAAAAAGCTTCACACACTGATTTGTGGTGCTTCTGAAAACATTCCATGACCTTTGCAAAATCATCTATGGTGAACGGGACTGGTCTGTCCTCTACGGCACGATAACTATCAGGAATGAACGAACGTGGGTCAGAATTTTTGAAGGGCTTCATTTTGAGAAGCGTCTTAACATGCTGTAGCTTCGCCATGACTTCAGAAGAAAGTGCGTTTTTATCAGAGCTGTCTTTAAAGCAGTAAGAATAAAAAAAACCTACAGCTTCCTGGCAAGCCTGAACAGCCGCATTAACCTGTTCACTCGGACCAAACATCCATTTGTTGGTTGTGGCTAAGCAGTAAGCTGCTTTGAGGAGGGTGTGTAGTTCCTGTTGACTAGTCACCACTTCATGGTCTTTCTTCGTTAGCAAACCATTCTCAAAGGCTTCCTTAGCCAATGTGAGATATGTACGCTTAGCTGGAGCAGGACAGTCTTTGGAAAAACTGTAGGACAGGAGACATGTTCCTTGAGTAACCTGGAGAAAGTTTGTGAAGTAAGAAATCAGGATTTAGCCAGAAACAACAATAACACATTTCTAAATTTGCTTATAAACAAGCCAGGAACAATACAATATACTGTATGTATGGGGTGTTTCTTTAAATATTATTGTAGTAAATATGAATTTTAGAGTGTGGGACATTTATTGGTGAAAAAGAAAGAGTGAAAAGAAAAAACACGCACCATGTGGGTAAGTACATACAGAGAGCCGAACTGACTGTACACGGCGGCCATTTTGGCAGCCTGAGCTGCGCAGAGCAGTCGATGATTACAGTCTCCCAAAAACCCCTATTAAAAACATAGAAATAAAAGGTTTTTTTAACAATTAGCATTTGTAAATATGAACAAACGTGATCTTTTATTGTTTCTTGTTTCCATCTCCCATCAGCATAGGAAGATTTTAACTTTTTAAAAGATTTTAACAAGGTTATAGTGGTTTTGCTATAATATCTAAAGAGATGGTCTGGCATGACACAACATGGCAAGGAATTGTGTGACCCCATCCTACCAGGTCGATATGGGGCTTCTTCTGAAATGTAGCAAAGTCTTTATCGTTCATAGAGATCAGGATGTTAGCTAGAAGCCCAAGAGATGTTCCAATACCCTGTAATGCACAAACACACAATTATCAATTACTGCATACAGACTGACTGCTAGTGAAACATCCATCTTCATTTGCAATACTAAACCTTATAAACTTAATAATATGTTGTGACCACATATGAAAAGCAGGACAGGGGCAATAAAACAACTTAAACAGTGAGCATTAATGGCAACAGGAAACAATGACCATTATAAGGAAATATATCTTTAGGCACTATACTGTATGTTGTTATAATATTGTACAGTTAAATGTTATTTATCTATTACAAGATCATATGGAATTTGTTAGTATATGGTTAGACTATATTTACCTTTTTATCAGGAAGAGGCAGCACATGGAAACCGACAAGTGAAGCCCAGATGAGTTCTGCTGCCTCCAGCCACAGACCTACAACACAGCCCACACCGTGTATACACACCCACACACAAACATACAGTACAATCTGTGACCTGACATTACTGCCAAAATTTGCAATAATATTAGGTTTGTAGTTTTCTATAGGTAAATGCATCCAACAATAATGTGATCATATTACTATAGTGTGGTCTTCTGTGATACAAGGTTAGGCAATTATCATAAAAAAAACCCTGATGCTAATATTCACACACATTTTGGTGTGCCAGAATCATACCTAGCTTTTGTAGCACCTGTCCCCGAACTTGCACGCTGACTGACTGCACGAGGACCCGATCGCAATCCCGCTGGTATTTCCAACATCCTGGAGCAGAAACATACAGTACAAGGATATGTCACTATTGAGAAGAAGGATTTTCCACAGTTTTTCCTCATCATTTAATAAACAGTAATTAAAAAGATTCCGATATTGATGGCATATTCTCCTCTACATTATTGTAGTACATCACTGTGCCTGCTGCTGTCAGCCAATCAGAACACACACTTATATAAGGAATTAATTTGGGAGTTTGGTTTGAGAAATATAATTTCATAACACGAGTATGAGTATATGAAAATATACTGCCTTGGGGCCAATATCAAAGACTTACCAGTTGCCCCATTGTTATTTATCAGACTGCTCAGTATGTACTCTCCTTTCTGTAGTTTACCTGAGAGAAAAAAACTGTAATTATTAACATTTTACTCTGTTTTCTCAATTTGCATAACTGATTAATTCAGTCGAGTTACTGTAGAATGATGACCTCACCGGTGTTGAGGTAGACTCTGGCCTGCCGGATGATGATCTGAGGGGCGACCGGGGTTTCTGGGTAGCGCATGTGTAGTGCTTTAGCAATCTTCAGCAGTGTGTGAGAGCTGTCTATCCAGTAGAGAAAGCGGTCCAGCAGAAAGATGACAGACATTGCCCATGCTGGCTCAGCAGCCATGATGGACGCTCTGAGGAAGACCTTTAAGTAGCAAGTGGTTAGAATAATGATAAGTAAGGACACTTAAGCCAGTAAATCATTTGGGAAGTTGAAAATGGCATTATTATTATTATTATTACTATTACTGTATGTCCAAACTGATATAAAATTGGTATTATAGGTTCTACAGATGTATCGGCATTAGTGGACAACCCCATGAGGCTGTAGGCGGCACTAGTCATTCACAGAAAGTGATTCTGTAATTATAAACACTGTGCAGTTTTTATTTACATTACCTAGTTGTTTAGAAATTGATTTATTCATATTTTATATTCATATTATTTCTGAGGTCGATACCATTAGCTGAGGTAGATGTATGCCAATGAGATCTGTAGTGTTCACTTTGTCTTCTGATACCACCGAACGCTTGTACTGCCATTTCTCCTCAACAAATGGCCACTTCATGTTCACTGCCTCCTGCAGGAGAGTGTTCAGCTCAGCAGACAGCACGCCTAGGGGTCAAAGGCTGGAGGTCAGATGGTTTAAAGCAAGTGTTATCACGGTACCTGAACTATGAGATAGCGAATGCTATCTGGTAGTCTGATATCTGGTAAATCATATATCACATACACACTTCTGTTTTAAATGTGCATTAGTGATTCCAGTTAATGCTGTTCCTGCTGATTGGTAGGATGTTGGTGGTCCACATTGTTTGTTTTGTTCCCCCTGACTCCATCTTCAACACATTCTACAGATCATATCTTAAGTTGAATTGTTGTTTTAGAGCAGGAAAATTATCAGAGTGGGTCAAGCAGACTTGGTCTTTGATATAATCAACATTTTCAACTTTCACCTAAAACCAGCATACACAGACTGAAAGGAAATCATTACCTCTGGCATTCTCGAACATCTCCTTGTCCGCTGCAGTGATGTCTCTCCTTGCCAGGTGGAGACACTCCTCCAGCTGTGCCGCTAACTCCAGAGTGTTCATAACTTCAACAGCATTCCGTTTTCTTCACTGCCTTAAACCATGTTGAATCACTAAACAGAATTTCAGAAGGGAAATCCACTAATAGAGATGTTGCTTAACCTGCTGTAGTTGGTTTGTGTTTGAGACACACAGCCATTTCCCATGGGAAAATCCTGTGTGTTGAAACATCTACAGTTTCCAACTCTTACAATATTGAGTAAGATTTACAGAATTTAATTACCTCAGTGCTGTGTAAGGAATAAAACACTTTCTGCGTGGTTTTATAGGAAACTAATCAATGATGGTACGATGTGTCTGGACATGAAGCGTAGTTACTTTTACCACCTTGAAGTTGATTATTTCCTGTAACAGCACATACCAAAGTGGTTTATTCCTTTAATACAACAGCAATTTACCAATGCTAACAAATGCTTTATTTATTAAAGTATGACACATCATACTTTTTATTCATTTATAGTTACATTTAATGTTGTGGAACATCTGCAAAACAAGCTGGTTCATATTATCACTTATGTTGTAGCAGCCATAAACAGTCATTTTCTCACCAACCTCTCTTTTTTTTCTCTTGAAGTTAATAAGACAATTAAAAAAAACAAAAACACTAACTCTTCTATCCTGAAGACTTTCCAGTGGCGGAAAACTTACTGACTGTTACAAAGTGCTGACACTGGAGACTCCTTCCATAAATGTCTCCTTACATAAAACTTAGCCATATCAATTATTATACATTTTTGTTAAATAACAACACATTTTTAAAGATGTTATTAGACTTTGATTATATAGATTGTCCTCCATACAACTCTATGTGAATGAGCTGTTACTATAGAAACACATTAAAAACAATGAATCTACAATTAATCGACACCTTCTGACCAATCAGAATGAAGAATTCAGTTCATAGAAATGTTCATACCTGATGATAAGGTGTGATAATCGGATACATGGCTGTTAACAGTTTGCAGTATGGTGCCTTTTTGTAAAGTGACTTTGCTGTAATTGATGTTGTGACTGTTGTGTTCTTTCCGAGTTGTTGTAGTTTCAGATTTTCCCACTTCCGGGTTCCGTGTCGCTGCTTGCTTCCTATTGGACTAAAAATGACGTCATTGCGCTCTATCACGTGCGTAGATTACGTAACAGCTATAAGCGTTAAGATGATGCGATATAGACACGAAAAATATTGTGTGCACGTCGTGCAGGTTAATTTATAATCAAGCCAGAAATTATAACCAATTCCTAACTTTGCTTTCAGGCAGGTTGTTAATTAATTAATTTGCATGCAGTTACTCCAGAGGAAGGACTGCAGAGGTACCCATGCTAGCTCCCTGACAGCCTTATAGCTAAGTGGATGAAGGTAATGTTAGGATTTTGTTTTGGAAAATTCGGTATAATTAATGCTAATTTGGTATATCTGTTGGTAATCAGAAAGATGAGATACTTCAGCTCATGCCACACACAAAAGATGATAATGTTACCTATCAGCTGACAAATAGTACGTATTGCTAGCTAGCCACATAAAGGCTACAAATCAAATGTAAATATTCTGTATACTGTATTCTTACCCCGTCTCATATAAACATATATATGTACTTAACATGATTTAACCGTTCATTTTCGCTCTTGTAGAGTTAAAAGATCCAGATGTGGCCTCGTGCAACAGGTGGCTCCGTGGCGCAATGGATAGCGCATTGGACTTCTAGGCAAAACACTAGCGATGTGATTCAAAGGTTGTGGGTTCGAGTCCCACCGGAGTCGCGCTTTTGCAAATTAAAGAAAATATATATCTTTAGACATATTGTTGAAAATTGTTAAGATAATAGTAATAGGATCGGATACCTATCAAGCGGTAAAGCTGAAATTCTCAATTTGTTATTAGAAATTGGTTGTTCCTGCTTAACCGATGCTGCAGTGATGACAGGTCGCCTCTAGAGGGCGCCATTTTCACCCATTAGGTCAGGGATGTCCGATCTTATCCACGAAGGGTCAGTGTGGGTGCAGGTTTTCATTCCAATCAAGCAGGAGCCACACCTGATTCCACCTGTTTACGTTGATCTTGGCTTTCAGTAGACTCAGGTGTGGCTTCTGCATGGTTGGAATGAAAACCTGCACCAACGCCGGTCCTTTGTGGATAAGATTGGACACCTCTGACTTAGATTCCCAACCCTGGTCCTGGAGAGCCCTCTGTCCTTCCCATGTTAGTGAAGGTATGTTAGAGCAGGGGGCTCTCCAGGAACCTGTGCATTACAGATGTACAACGTTAAAGCATTCAGATGTTGCTTTTGGTGTTTGATCTTGAAAACAGGTTTCCTTTTTTTCATCCTGTTAATTTCACCCAGCTACATTTTGAAAAAAAAAAAAAAACAACAATAATCATTGTATACATCATTATAACAACAAGAATAAGCAATGCCATGTATCTTGACCAGACATTCGACAGTGAATTCGACAGTGCTGTGGTATAACTTGATTTATTTCATTCGTATGATCCAAGTGATATGCATTTATTTTCCATCTGTAGGAAATAGGGCTGGACCAATAAATGATTTGGGAAGTGAAAACTGCAGATGAAGTATTTCTTGTATTATTATTATTATTATTATTATTATTATGGCCCAACCAATAAAAATCGGCTGATGTTAAAGATTCTACAGACTTTTAGGGCTGTTCGATTCCAGACATTTTGGAGTTGAGTCTGATTCCAAGTGATCCAAGGAATCGATGGAGTCATTTCCAAGAGTGGAAGCCACACAATAATTTTTTTCAATTCCAAAAACCAAGCCATAAGGCGGAGATTGCGGGGAAAACAGTGCAGTGTTAATTAAGCATATGGAATGGTTTTAATCTGCAGTGTATTTCAGTACATACTGCTACTGTTATGGACTATGTAGGGGTGCGGGTGCGAATGCGGGCAACGTCACTGTGTGGAATCAAGTCTAAAGCTTTGGAGTCAACTCTCGATTCCCAAATGCCTGGAATCGAGGAACTGATTCCTTTTGGGATCGATTCCCAGCCCTAGACTTTGATGGAAGTCACTCTATATACTCTATATATATCATTAGTCATTGTTTTCACTATTACGGAATAGAGTGTGCCTCTGATTTTGTTTTTGTTGTCATAATATTGTGAACATGTTTTCCGTTTTAACCTTGTTTTATTTTAAAATCTTTTTAAACAATGTAATTATATAATAATAAAAAATAGTTAATAAAAATATTAACATGAGGCCTGCCAGTGTGTCATGATAACTAGTCACTGTATACATCATTAGGCTATAACAGCAAGAATACATAATGTCATATACTGTATCTTAAGGTTATATTCCTGACCAGATAATCACACATTTTAGCAAATGATATATATTTCATAGATTCTGTGCCATTTGGCAATATCAGCTTCATTAATTATACACATAAGGAAAGTAACTTGTAACTTGAGTTACTAGTATCACAATCTGTTATGTACATGCCCTGTACAAACGATGTGATTAAAGGTTGTGGCATTGAGTCCCACTGGAGCAGATTTTCTGTTTCCAAATGAAAAATGTATCTTTAGATATATTACTCAAAATTGTTAAACTATAACTCAGACCTAGTAAAGCTGACTTAAAGCTGAAATTCTCAGTTTCTTATTAGCCGATGCTGCAGTGACGAGGTGTCATTTATCCCACCATATCAGAATATTCAGACCGCAGTATAAAGAGATTAAACACTTTGCTCCATTATAACATGAAAAGACAACATTTCTTGAAATAAGACTAGAAACAGCAATTTTTCACTAAGAAGTCCAGAATTACAGATTTATCAAATTAATGTCTAATTTTTTTCTAAAAGACTTGAATGCATTAATTAGACTCAACTCGTCAGATTGAAAATGAGTGAATTTAATGAAATTATTTTTTAATTCAAAGATTAAAAAACGACAACAGCCTCGACAGCCCTTTCAAGACTATAATACCCAGCATTCCCTGCTTCTGCCCGCTGACCGGAAAAGGAAAGCAGACGGATTATTTACAAAATCTCAACGGCAATACAGCAGCTTTTTTTTTTTTTTGTATTAGGAATATTATTAGTAATATTTGTTTATGATTATTGCACTAATTCCTGTTCATTCAGATTGCATTTGACTGGAAGGCCTGTTGATTAAGTGACAGATTAAATGAATAAAATGAAATGAATTGCTGAGCGACAGATGGACCGCAGCAGATGGGCTCTTCATTTTATCTGATCTGCGGATAACCAGATAAAAAAAAATAGGACACTCGAGGAAATAAAGAGGGAAAAAAAGACAGAAAATCAGGTCAGATCAGGGAGAGACACGGCATCATGGTGGACAACCGCTCCGCCACGGCGCTGGTGATCGCGTGCGTGCTGAGCACCCTGGCCACCGTTTACCTGTCTGTGGCGGTGGGCACGCGCCACTGGTACCAGTACACGAGCCCGCAGGTGCGTCACGAGCACAACGCGACCGAGCTGCGCGCGCTGCACCAGGAGCTCAGCGACGGAGAGTTCGACGAGAAGACCGCGAGCGACGCGATGTTCCGCCTCAACGGCACCCTCGGCCTGTGGTGGAGGTGCGTGCGCGTGCCCGCCGACCGCAACCGCTGGTACCGCGAGCCAGGTGGGGGTCCGTGGCGCGCGCTCTTATTGCCCTAATAATAATAATCATCATCATCATCATCATCAACTATTATTATTGTTATTGTTGTTAAAGATATTATAGTTATTATTATTATTATTATTAGTAGTAGTAGTAGTAGTAGTAGTAGTATATGATTAGGGAACTTATTATTATTATTATTAATGATATACTAATTATGAAGACATCACAAAGTCCTAAATACAAACTGAAGTAATTAAAACAGTATGTGTACATAAGATAATACAAATACACAAGTTATAATAAGTATGTAAATGTGTGTGTGTGTGTTTAGATCCTGAGATGGACACAGAGTGTGTGAGCTTCACACTGTCTCAGCAGTTCACACCCAAATACACAGAGCCAGGCAACCATAACAGCGGAGAGGACATGATACGCACCTGTGAGTGAGACAAACACACACAAACTTGCTCGCCACTGTCAAATTTAATTTATAACATTCACAGCATATTCATGATAGTAGCCAAAGTATTTGGGCCGTAATGTGTCTTCTCTAGTATTTAATTCCACTTTTTTATATTTATAACATATATGGAATAATAATGTAATAACATACACTATATTTGATGTATAGTACATGTACCACATTTATTAATACATAAATGTATTAATGTATTTATTTCCTTGCTCTGTATAGATCTGTGGAGGTGTCAGTTTCTCCTGCCCCTGCTCTCTCTGGGTTTGGTGTTAGTGGGAGGGCTGGTGGGATTCTGTGCATGTTTGTGTCGTAGTTTCAGTCCCACACTGGGCATCGGACTCCTCCACCTCCTTGCAGGTCAGTAACTTTGGGTTCTTAGAGAAAAATCACCAACATCCATACATCAAGCACCGACATTTGCTCATTAGACACCAACTTTTTACATTCCATCAAACATTCACTCTCCATCAAACACCAACATTCTCCGTTAAAAACCAACATTCCGTTAATCATCAACGTTGTATATTAAACACCAGCAGTCTGTATCAAACACTTACACTCTCAGTAAACATCAACAATCTCCATCAAACACCAAGATTGTCCATCAAGCACCAACACTCTCCATCAAATGCCAACATTTGATCATTAGACATCAAATGTAAAGTTCTCTATCATTAAATCCTTCAAGCACCAACATTCTCCATTAAGCACCAACATTCTTCATCAAACACCAACATTCTCCAAAAAACACCAATGTTCTCCATCAAACACCAACACACACTATTATTTCTGCAGTAAATACACTATTATTACTAGTAAACTGGCAGCCTTACGTAGCTTTTCTAAAAACTATGGTACATCAGGTTGCTGGCTGAATCAAGTCTCTAATTTAAACCAGTTCCCTGCACCATCTCTATCTCTATCTCTCTCTCTCAGGTGTGTGTTCTCTAGGCTGTGTGTGTTGTTTTCTGGCGGGTATGGACCTGCTACACCGTGTCTCCGTTATTCCAGACCAGGTGGATGGCTCTCTCGGTTGGTCCCTCTATCTCGCGCTCATCTCCTCTCCACTGTATATGATGGCCGCCGCTCTCCTGGTGTGGGCCGCTCGCAGCCACAGCAAGAACTACTACCGCTTCACCGCCTACCGAGTGGCCTAGAGCATGCATTTGAAACGGTTACAGCCAGGTCTGTGTCCCAAATCACATAATACTGCACTAAACACACATACACATCTTTCATACTAACATACTAAATAGTATGTAAACATACTATTACACCAACATACTATTGCAGCAAATAATATGTTAAAATAGTATGACACCATACTACTATGCCATAATGCTATCATACTACATACTATGGGGAAGAGAGTACACCTTCATATAACCATAATAACAGTGTTGTCAAACTAATGTACTAAATTGTATGGAAAAAGACTATACAGCCAGGTTAAATAGTATGGAACAAAGCCACATCCCATACAACGGAACTAATAATATGGCATATTAGTACACCACAATGCTACCATACTAAGTAGTATCAGAAAACAGCACTACACCATACGACTGTACTGAATAGTATGATAAAATAGTACACTGCCATACTATTTTGCTAAATAATGTGGTATATATGTACACCAAAGTACTGCCATACTAAATAGTATGGGGGTAAAAGTACAGCATCACACAGACACAATAAAAAATATAGTATGCAATCATACTACCGTACTAAATTAGTATGGGAAATAAAATGCTACCATACAACCGTACTAGATAGTATATCAGAACTGTACATTATCATGCACAATAGAAAGGCATGATGGTTCAACACTATACTGCTGCACTAAATAGTATGATACATTAATACACCACCATACTACTGTCCTAAATAATATGGTACATTAGTACTCGACCATACTACTCTCCTAAATAGTATGGGAAGAAAATTACACCATCCTAGTGCCAGAATAAAGTATACTACCATACTACTGTACTTAATAGTATGGTATACTAGAACACCCCCATACTACCATACTAAATACTGTATCAAAATAGCACATTACCAATCTCTCATACAAAATAGTATGCCAAAATAATACACCACCATACTACTGCACTAAATAGTATGATTTATTAGTACACCACTATACTATTGTACTAAATAGTATGGGGGAAGGTACGTCATCATACTACCATATTAATAATATAATAAATAAAAAAATTTGTGTCATCAGACTACTGTACTAAATAGCATGTCAAAATAGTGCATTGATATACTACCATACTAAATACTATGGGAAACTAAACACAAGCACACTGCACTGATTATGTACTCCAGCATGGGTGTGTGTTAGAACAGGAGGGAGTGTGAGTAATGTGGTTCATGTGCACCAAGAGTACTATTCTGACATACTATTAACTGTAGTAGCATGCAGATTGAGTTGTAGCCTAAATTTAGTTTAAAATAGCTTCCTCCATCTAGAATGTCTATCTGATGTTCTGAGATTTACATTGAATTAGTGCACTCTGATAATCTGAAATCAGCAGCTGGAGACAAGATGGTTGTAAAGGCTGTAAAGGCTACCTGAGTGTGTGACAGCAGAAAGTGCTGTGTGGACATTTGCAGGGCACAGACCTGGCCTAGCTGTTAGATTCTTCATCATCACCCTGACAGTTAAATGAAAAAGCTAAATGCTGCAGTGAGGTGCCAACATTTACGGTTCAATCATAGCATTTGTGATTTTTTTGACCCGTTGCTATGGCAATACAGGAGACAGCAGTAAACCAGCAATCAGACTAAACATGAGTAAAATTCGCCTTATTTACTGAAGGGAAAGCACACAGGAAGTTACTTTTGCTTTGGCAAAAGTGATTTTATCTGATGATTATGATTTTATCTAGATGAAATTTCACCTGTGAATTCATGAACCTCGGTCTTCTGAGTCGATACAAACCAAGACTGTGATCTCTTTGGTCGTTAAAAAAATGGAGGTGCTGCTTATTATTAATTTGCGTCACACAAGAATTTTGTCTGGTTGTTTTCTTATGATTGCTTGGTGTACATCTGAAAAAAAAAATTACCTGTCTCTTCCATCAGCATATGCTAGGATAATTTTAGGGTAAAGTTCTGTTTTTTCTTTCTCTGCCTGCTAGGATTTGTAGTTAACAATGTTGGCACTTCTGATATTCATTCAAGCAAGGTACTTTAATGTTTCACGCTTTACCTGCATGGCTGTGTACTGATGTGACACTCTGTTAATGCAAATCTGTGTGCATGTGATTGTGTGTGTGGATAAACATAAACTGTGAAGTGTTTAATGGCACAATGTAACGAAGAAGCACCAAGAGTGATTTTCACTGACACAGAGTCAACAACTAATCAGGAATCTTTGTCTAAAATCAGTTTGGTTCCAGTAGCACAATCGTGCAGGACCAGAACCAAGCAGGTCAGGGGTCATTTCGTCACCATGACATTTACATGACCAGTGTGAAAAAAAAATCATTAACACGTCTCTGCTCGGATCAGAAATAACTAATTTAACAAGTGACAAAAAATTAAATAATGGCATAAAAAGAAATTTCATTTACTCAAAGAGAGTGACAAGAATGACTGTAGCTAGATAATGTTAGCTAGTGAATGGCAGGTGTCATGCTCTGTGAAAATCTTACATCTGGTGGCATAATGGTTCTGCTCTCAAACTGGTGGAAATGAGAACCGGTTCTGGTTCCTGCATTGGCTCTGTGTTGGTGGAAAAAGAAAGCTCGGCACGATATTTATAGATTAAAATTAAATCAGGTATGGATTCAGGCACAGCATCCTTTACTTTGAATATTATTCTTAGATTCAACTTTATATAACTTATATTCAGAATTTCTTTGTATATTGTTTCTTGTAGTAATATTAAGTGTGTTATAGTGTTCATTAGACCTGGCTATTGCCAAGAATGCCAATGATACATAAGCATAAACCTTTATAACTATTTATTTATTTTTAATTATTTAATTAGTATTGATTTATTTGATTCATTCCTATTAACGTATTTATTTATTCTTGGGTTGTTGTTGTTTTGTTTTTTTTTTTAATGTACAGTTTTTTGATTATACATGGATGTGTAGTTTTTTAAACACCAAATCATCATATAATAATTAGTGTTAACAGTGAATCTGAACTCCTTATATTGAGCATGTGATAATCCAGCATTGTGAATGTACGGTGTTAATATGCAAAGCAATGACATTCCCTTTGTAAGCTTTTCTCCTGAGGTTTGGATTCATTAACTGGATCTGTTCTATAGTTATTGCATTTTGATGTTATTGAACCTGCATTTGTATGAAATGGTCTGAATGACTTTGAACAAATTGCAGCCTTTAACTTCAATAAAATTACTTTTTTAAAAATACATTTGTTCATCAGACAGACCAAGTGAACCCCATCCAAGTATAGAGCTGAGGGTTAAGGTTCTTGCTCAGCCTTGGGGTTTGAACTCACAACCTTTTGCTTAGTAGAACAGATCCTGAAAGTGTCAAATGGCTTGAATGGATTGAATTCCATGTGTGGATATTTTATTTTGAAACAAGACCTGTTGAGGTGCTTGACTTATTTCCACAACAAAATTCAGAATAACTGGCAGAATTCTAGAGAAAAACCTTGAACTTAGACTTTTTTTTTCTATAGAAATAAGTATCTACAACAACAAATTTCTGTCATTTTTAAAAATCGATTCTTGCATACAGACGTCAGTAACACCAAAAGCCATGTACAAACTTCTGAGAAATTTCTGAAACACCAATTTTTATTCCTTGGGCACTTTAAGTGGCAAGCTGCTACCTCACCATATGAAGGTATAGACTGAAGCTGCTTCTCCACTCAATGAGGGGCTTCATTGGAAATTCCAGGCATTTAAACACTGTGTGATTCCCATCATTGACATGAGTAGATAAACATGTTAAGACTTTAGCATTCTAGTTAGATAAGTGGTGTATCATGGTTAGAGGGCTTGTTTAGGGGTAAGGGGCTAGGAGTTGAGGATAGAGGTTGGTGTTGGAGTTCTGGTTAGAGTAGAGGTTTTGAGGTTCAAGGTTTCGGTATGGAGTAGTAATGGGTTGTGGCATGACTGAAAACCTTCAAGGACGTATTTAAGAAGACCAGTCTGTATCACATTGGAGTCTCTGTATCTCTCGTCTTTCTTTCTGGAGCCTGTCCTTCATGTTCTGCTGCATTGGATGGCTGGAATCTCCACCTTCCTTCTCCTCGCAAGAGACAGAGCGACACCCATCTCATAGAACGCACACTCGTTGATGAAGAAAGGATAGAGCGGCTCTTTCCCTTTGTACCTCAGAGTCTCTCCGGAGAAAGAGAGGAAGATGGGGTCACCCGGGTGCAGGAGACAGAAATCTCTATCCTAAGAAAAGTAGACAGGAGACAAGTCACTACAGCTTCTTAGCATCCAATAATTTAATCACAGCCTAGTGAGACTTTAAGAATTTTTGAGAAAATGGAAGTGAGTGAGAAGGACACTGGGATCCAAATATCTGCTTTCTGACAAACAAAACCTGTAGTTCTGGATGCACAGCAGCTGTGATGGTACGTGTGTGAGAATCTTGAGGGTATTTTATGTTCTCAACCATCGTATAAACATCCACTGAGCCGCCCTCAAAATGGGTCCCTGAAGATAAAAGGAAAAAGAGGAACTACAAGGCACACTGACTTATTAGTATAAGATGTTTCTCCACTAATTTGAACTCAGAAACTGATGAAGAGCCTCAGACAAGTGGAGAAACATCTCCAGTACTATAACACAAATACTCAGTACTACTATTAGATGTTCTTCTACCTTCAAGGCATGCTGGGTAGTGTAGCCTCCTTGGTACCTGAGTTGAATAGACGAACCCATTCAAGTGTGAGATGAACAGCTTCCTGCATGGCAGTAAAAACATTGGCTCTGATCACGCCATGTGGCTGAGGACCAACCTCCATCGCTGCACGGGGAAAAACACTCGTTCAGATAGAAATGTAGTCTTTATTAAAAAAAATGTAAATGCTAAGACAACCTTTTTATTCAGCATGACATTTAAAGAACTACTTTAACTTAGTTTTTGCACACAGGGCAAAAAAATGTGTCAAGGCTTTTCAAATTAATCGCTTCAGTGAAAATCAGGATGAAATGGCGTATATCGGAGGGCGTTTAGAAAGAGTCCATAAATTAAGAGATGTGTATAATTCTGAAGAGTGCTTGAGTCAGCATGGCTCAGTCAAATGGAGAAAAAACTGGCAAAGGAGTCATTCATCCAAAAAAAAACGCATGAGTCGCTTAGAATAAATTTATTAATTTGGCAGATGTTTTTTTAACCAATCCAAGCATATAACTGAGCAGTTGAGATTTGAGGGTCTCGCTTAAAGGCTCAACAGTGACACTGTGCCAGTCCTGTGAAAGAGAGAGAGACTAACTGATACGCAAGGCTGGGGAAGCAATTCATTTAACTGATAGAAGTGGAAATAGAAGTGTTGCAATGTAGTAAGTATTTAATCAACTATGTAGTCTTGATGAACAATACATTGTTGGTGCCAGAAACTGTTGCTTTCCTGAGATTTTCACACACTACAGTCTCAAGAGTTTACACAGAATGGTGCAAAAAACATCCAGTGAGCAGCAGTTCTAGGGATGTAAATGTCTCGTTGATGAGAGAGGGTTGGAGGAGAATGGCTGAGTTTGAGCTGGCAGGAAGGCAGTAACCAAATAACCACTCTTAACAACCATAGTGAGCAGAAAAGCATCTCAGAATGCACAAAATCTTGAGGTGGATTGGGTACATTAGCAGAAGACCACATCAAGTTCTACTTTTGTTAGCCAAGAACACAAATCTGAGGCCACAGTGGGCAAAACACCAGGTAATGCCTGACTTCGTTGTGTGTTTTGAAATGCTTTTCTGCTCACCACAGAGTTACAGAGTTATTAGAGTTACTTTAGCCTTCTTGTCAGCTAGAACTAGTCTGGCTATACTCTTCTGACCTCTTTACTCTTTCTTTTGTCTAAATATGACTTTTGTTCCTGAGACCTTATAGAATGATGAGCTCTCCTGATGCCAAATTGAGTGTGTGTGAGACCATCCGCTCATAGACTCACCAAAGCCGTGTTTCCCAACAGAGTGCAATGTGTAAGCCTCACTCTTAGGAACATCATAGTGGACATACCGCACTGGAATGGTGGCCAGCTCTCTCTGAAAACACACACAGACATATATCCTAAACAAATTCCTGACTTAAACCCCAAAATACCAGAATTCTCATCTGAAAATCAAAGGTCCTTTCTGTAAACTCTGAATCTCCTACATGAAGCCAATGATTTTTTTTTTTTAAATCTTAATCCAAAGTTGGATTAAGTCTGGATCTTAAGTCCAGATCCCATCACCTAAAATCTAAAATTCTAGTCTTTATCAAACTTCCAAAATTCTTGAAAAATGCTGTGATCTGTGCATGAAGTATCATTAATTCAGCTAATGAAATAGCAGTAACCCCATGTTTGTCAGTTTGTGTGAGGTCTGTGCCAAATGGGTCACTCTTGCCTGCAGGTGTTTACAGATGTGCAGGCAAATCCAGTCACTGTCGGAGTGAGTGATAAGACAGAGGCCCACGTTCGCAGTGCTGCTGTGAAGATCACAGAGCAGATCCACCGCTGCAGAGCTGCCTTTAGGACCGAGCAGAGCATTCAGCTCCTGAGCGCGAGCAACCTCATATGGGGTGACATCAGAGACTGGGGCACTGAAACAGGGGCAAATTTATTTTATTTTAGAATGTACACAAGTAAAGTACAGGCTCAGAGAAGAAGATGAGGGAAGAGGAAAGAGAAAGAGACAGAAAGGAAGAGAGGAAGATGAGGAAGGAAAGACGGGTTTAAAAAGAGTGAGAGAAAAAAAAGAAATTGTGAAAGAGGGACAAAATCTAAAAAAAGAGCGAGGGAAAAACAGAAACAGGGTGGAGAAAGCAGACAGGAAAAAGAAGAAAGAATCAGACAGAGAAAGAGAGAGACAGAGAGGAAAAAATACCAAGAAGGAAGGACACAGTTATTCTAGAGTACTCGGTTATTCCTAGTATTAGTTCTGTCTGGTGTGTGTGTGTCCGACCTCAGTGTAGTGTATGTGAAGCAGCGGTTGAGGTCCATCTCCGTGTAACGTACACACTGCTGCACAGCGCGCGGGTTCGCCATCACCGTTACCATAGTAACCGGATCCACCATGCTGCCCTTCCGCTTCCTCCTCATGCTCTGGCGCAGCAGGTAAACCCCCGCCAGCTCGTTGCCATGGGTGCCACCACACAGGGCCACGCGGTACAGAGCCGGGATGGCCACTACTTCTGGCTGCATCACATGACCACAAGAAAGCCCTCAACGTATAACTAATTATTACTTAAGCCCATGAATCATTTATCAATTTATTACTTCACTTCACTGTGTTCATTGTGTTCCAGGTGTTTCTAACATACCAATAACAGAGCACATTAAAGATACACCAATATTTTGTCCTGACTGGTTGGTATTTGTTGGTCCACATTATTATTATTATTATTATTAGTAGTAGTAGTAGTAGTAGTAGTCATTTTCCATTTTTGTTTACAGCCTGGGGAGCTAAAGAACAGATGTTTTTATTCTGATTTTCTCTCTCTCTCTTTTTTAAATGGAATTAAATAAGCCAAATATTACTTTGTTTTGGATGAAAAATAACTGACCTTTAAATGAATAGTTAAAAACGTGAAAAATGAAACGCACTGTTTCCTGTTTATCATCCAAAACATGTTTGGTGTTGTATTCTTTTTTTCTTATTTTAATGAAATTACTAAAATTATTTAACAAAAATACTAATCATAATGAAAATCAAATTAATATTTGCTTGCACTGTATACCCTGCAAAGTCAAATGCATTGCTTTTTTTAATTCTTTTAATTTATGTGATTTTTTTCTTTTTAAATATTAAAATTTCATATTGAATTTTTGACTCTTTAAAGTAAGTTGTTATAACACAAACTCCATGATGAACTATCCTACTGGGCTGGACGATTATTACATTGAGAATCTCCGAGCCGCACAACCACGTGGTAATAAGTTTTCAGTCATGTTTGAATTAGTTTATGAGCTCTTACCTTACTTCTGAGATGGGAGTGGTATTCTCTCTCCATCGCTCACACTCACACACAGTCCTGATCCTCCTAGTTCGGGACACCACCTTTGGCCTTTGACTTAGAGCTCTAACTGAGGCTAGCTAACTTGATCCTGATCCTGGTCTGGAGTCGCCATGGTTAGCACGACTGTGTTCTGTCCATCCTGAGTAGCTGAGAGAAGTTTTTCAGCTGTCCAGTTTCTTTTGGCTGCTGCATTGCTCTCTGACCATTCTCGCCTCTGTACTACAGTTTAACTGACTCAGCAGTCACATCCTACCTCTTTCACACACACACATACACACACGTTCATGCTGCTCCTCTGAATTTATAGTGAGTTTGGGTGTGTGCTCTGCAGTGCACCGTTCACCCCCAACTATCTCTCTCGCTCTCTCTCTCGCTCTCTCTCTCTCTCTCTCTCTCTCTCTCTGTCTGAGAAAGAGACTGCAGATTTATGAAGCAGGCCAATCTGCTGCCCTGCACATTTGAGTGTGTTTTCCTGCTCTAACACACTCATTATAACTGTGTAAAGAATGTGTTAGTGTGCTGATAAGGTGAATCAGGTGTGCTAGAGCAGAAAAAAACTCTGAGCCTCTGAGCTGAGGGAATAAAGGAGTCAGATTGGGAAATGGTGCACTGGCAGAACATGAATTTGAGGCACACAGCAATAAATATCAGGATAGATTGTTTTAAAAATCACAAGAATGAGAACAAATTCTAACTTAGAAATAAATGCTGAATTACTGAATATAATGTACTACTGAAGGAAAATGATGTTAAGAAGATGTGTGTGTTTTATTCACTTATTCATCTTGAAGTATATAATTCAGTAACTGCAATGAAACTATGTTAGCCCATTTTACAATCAAGATCAGTTTGCGATCAACCAAGGTGAGACCTCTGCCTGGATCTCTTCCTGCCGCAACAACACAGCAAAGGAGCTTACCTTTTCTTCCTAAAGGAGTTTGAAGCCATGTCTGCTGCTCAATAATTTGGGCATTAATCATTGTCCATCACTCAACCCCACCGGGATGTGACGGAACAATCAGCTTGCCATCTTCAGGTGAAACACAAGAGGTTCAACAATTCACATGAAGTAATGATTTTATAAAATAATGAAATTCATTTTTCCTGTCTCTGCATTTCAACACAAATAAAGGGTCAAATGTCTATTTTGACATTTAAGGAAAAACTCAACCATGGTGAGAATAGTAATAAGTCAAACAGTAGAATTACTGTTATCCATATTGTTTATTAAGGCACACTCTAATGACAAAGAAAATTTAAAAGGAAAAAAAGCAAGGAACAAAGGATTAGAGCGATTAGATACTTATGGTATTGATTACATTTTCTCAACTCCTCAACAAGAGAAAGACGAGAAAGAGGATGTGTGTTATGTACCAAGGACCATACGGGCTGCACATGTGGGGTCACAGGGTGACAACTTTGCTATTGGTACTTGGCAAGCAAACGAGCACACTGGAATACTCGACTAAGTCTGAAGAAAGCCACCACGGTGGTCTGGAACATAAGGAAATAGAACTGTATGTTTGCTAATAATGTTTGCTATCCCTTTAACAAATCAGTTTTAATAAATATCCTAGATCTGATAATGTGGTAGATGTCATGGACTGAGACGATGCTCTGACACTGGTGTAATGTTATATTAATGTGTGTTTGGTATCATATAAAGTTAATGGTTTAATGGTAGTAATAACGACATTACGTCATTTTCTCCCACAACTTGCAGTTACTTCTGCATACAAGTAGGAAATATTTGCGACTCCAAAAGTGTCCAGCAGATGGCAGTAAAAACGTTACATTTATCAGACATTGTTAATCGATTCCTGCAGCCGTCTTTAAACAGGGCGTGTAATCGAGCACGACGTCATTGATTCAAACATGGCGGACCCCAAACAAGCAAACCAGAAAAGGTTTGGATTTTAATTTTATATTTCCCTTTTACTTGTTTCTTTTTTGTATTATTTCCACATTATAATAATATATATATCTTACCATTTTTTCAAATACAAAGAGTGTTATTTAGCTAAATTTTAATTAAATAAGTGTAACGCTACCACACCCGTGTAACGTTAGGTAGCTTCAGTGCTAACCAGAGCAGCATCTTGGGTTTACATCCTATTGAATTTATTTTTTTTATATTTTATACATTTGACTTCTCCTTCCAAAGCTTATAGTCTCTAAAATGGCTGTTCCAGCTCTTTTTTTTTTTTTTATCGTACTTGCTTTTTCCTGTAGAAGATTATTCGCCTAGTTACGGAAAATCCTAAATCCCTACTCATTGGACATTTAGTGCCCTAGATAGGGTTATTTCTTAACTCTTGTAGTGCTCTTATGTAGGGAGCATGTAGCCATTTGGGACTGAGACATCATTATAGCTAGATATCTATTGAAAGCCAACCTCTGCTTCTTTAAACCAACAATAAAGCAGATCATTTTGTTTTTTTTAATCTAGCATATAAGCAGAATAATTATATAATTAAAATGTAAGTTGACAATAAACAAAATATTGAAGTAATGACTGCAAAGCAACTGTAGACTAACATAAGGAATAAAATAATGTATATTATTATTATTTATTATTATTATATGTGTGTATCTCCTTTTCTCTTGTCTGTGCAGTGTTAAAATAGCTGCTGGAGCAGTGGTGTGTGTGGAGAGTGAAATAAGAGGCGATGTCACTATTGGTGAGCTTTTTCCCCATATAGACTGTATCATATTTGAGTACTTTTAGCAATATTTTTGTCTGATGTTCATCGATTAAAGAAAAAAAAAAGTGTCCTAGGTGCTAACACAGTTGTGTTTTGTTTCTGCAGTAATAAACTTATTTGGTTCTCTTTTGTTTATTCGGTTCACTTTATCAAAGAATAAAGAAATAATTCATTTAAAACACATTGACCCTGACCAGGATAAAGCAGTTAGTAAATATAGATGAAGGAATTAATTTTAGAAGACTTGTAAATTCATATCCAATCAAGGTTTTATGTTTTTGTGTTTGGTTTCCTGACTTGCGTTGTCACACTGAGTCAGTGTCACCCGACATTGTCGAGGAACGAGCGGAGGTGGATGGACAGAGGAATGTGTGCATTTTTTCTTACGTAACTTTTGCGCTAGTGCCGAATGTCAGGATGGTGAAAAAGACTGAAATATCATATACAGTTCTAATTTATATGTGGCTTGTTTGACTGTGAGATTTCAAAATAGTCACAAATCACAAAATCCATCTTCATAGTTAAAGTGCTATTTATAATATTTATTTGTAAAATAAATGAATAAAACAAAATGAGATCAAAAAGAAGATCTGAATCAAAGAAAGCTGTGGAGTCTTCTTAGTATGTCTGACTTAAATGATATTCTAGCACTTTCCCTAACTGAACACTTCAGCTGCCATTATATGGCATTTAATGTCATTTATTTATTTATGTATTTTAAATAGCTGTAAGCAAGCACCCTGATGAGCTGCAAACCCTCATGTTGGGTTTGATGATTGTCACTTTATCATCTGGTTTGGAGAGTTGTATTCAAAGCTGTTGGTGTGTTGCAGGGCCGAGGACGGTGATCCACCCGAAAGCCCGGATTATCGCTGACGCCGGTCCCATCATCATAGGAGAAGGCAACCTGATAGAAGAGCAAGCTCTCATCATTAACAGGTATATTATCTATTTATTTCTGTTTAAAGATTATATTTGTATTTGGCTTGGGCAGGATGATCAACTCCAGCATTAAGCATACTTACAAATAACTGATTGGACCGTACAATTTTTTTTTTGGCAACTTTTTTTTATACAATTTTTACAGTGTAATTGTTGCATTGCTGTTTAGTAGGTGGTTTACTGTCAAACTTAAATATTGTGATACAAATAAACGCCTTGAAACGTCTTGTCATTCAGATGATACTGTTAACATATTAGACTAAATATATCTTCTTTGGTGTTATTTTTCGTTCTGGCTTTTTTTTTTTTTTACTCTCTCTTTATTAAAGCCATATGGATAACATAGTGTGTAAAAGCCTTAATAAATGATCTAAAATATCTTTTGTTTTTGTGTGTGTTTCTGCTCAGCTATCCTGAAAACATCATGCCTGACACAGAGGGATATGAACCAAAGACCATGACAATAGGCACCAACAACGTTTTCGAAGTTGGCTGTGGTACGCTCAGTGGTGTTTTTTTTTTTTTGTAAAAGCATTGATACACAAACTGACTGTCTCTCACTAGTCAAAGTGTATTGTTTCAGAAGCAATCTGACTTTTATCTCACGTTTCTAGTCTCCCAGGCGCTGAAAATCGGGGACAACAATGTCATTGAGTCTAAAGGTAATGCAGCTTCTTCCAGTCTATCTGATGTGTATCTGAGACTCTGAGACATGCGTTTTGAGTATAAAGATTTGTGGATTTGGAATTTAACCAGCTGGGTGACAAAATAAAGGAAAATCAAATCAGTATATAGTGTGTTAGGTGTTGAGCCAGTTCAAGTTACCAGAAGACCAGGATTTCGTTCATAATATTCTTGAAAAAAATGAAAAATGGCAAAACACGAGTTTTGATGCAGCTACTCTCGATCTTATGCAGAGAACAGTTTAAAAGAAGGTTCACCTATGTCTGCGTGTACCATACTGTGTCTTCTGACCCCTCTATCCTTTTAGCTGATGTGGGCCGTAACGTGATCCTGACGAGCGGCTGCATCATCGGTGCGTGCTGTCGGCTCCATACGTGTGAGGAGATTCCAGAGAACACAGTCATCTACAGCTCGAACTGCATGAGGAGAGTACAAACCGAGAGACCACAGGTAACACACACCAGAACACAGCAGGTGGTCTCAAACATTTTGCAGGCAGGGACTTTTTTTTTTTTTTTTTTTTTTTTTTTTTAAATAATAAAAGCTACAGACCCTCCTGAGTACAGATTCATATAATACCCCCCCCAAAAAAAAAAAAATTGTACAATTTCCAATTTGTAATTAAATGGGAAAAAATAATAATAAATCACAGACCTCTTGACTATGCTTCATGAAGACTTTTCTGTGGATATTTATTACATTTTTCTTTCTAACTCATTTTCTCCATCTTTATTCTATCCTTAAACAGCCCCAGACTCTGCAGCTGGACTTTCTGATGAAGATTTTACCCAACTATCACCATCTGAAGAAGACTCAGAAGGTTAACCAGACTCCTGCACGAACCTGAAACCATTCCGCATCACAGCTTTGCTCTTATAAGTGCTAACAAAAAAACAAATTGTCCTGTGCTAACTGCAAGCGCTTTCTTCTGTTTGTCTTACTTCATGCCCTAATGCTCACTACAGTCAAAGAACTATTGATTATGTGCTCTCTTGTATTCAACTTTGATTATTTATTGTTGTCTGATATTAAAGTTTTTCTCATCCGGCGTTTCTGATCCGACTGCTGTTTCTGTTCTGTTTGATCCACCAGGTGGCACCACATTGAGACGACAGCTTATTGGAAATTTATTTTCCACTTCAGATAACCAATAAGGCAGATTTGTGCTGCCTTAAGACTTTTTTTTTTTAATTAAGCAAAGAAAAGCTATAGGAATAGGATTTGTCAAAAAAAGCTCTGTTATCTTAAGGATTCATTACTAAGTAGCTAGCTTGCTAAGTGAGAATGCTAGCTGCTAGCTACAGCTGTTATTGTAGCATGATGAGCATATTAAAGCCTTACTGTAATGAACAGTTCATTCTATAGAACATGAGGTGATCTAGCGTTTGGGTATGGGTCCAAAAGCTATGGTATGCCACTGCAGAATCAAGAAAATACTAAACATCAGGATCTTGTTTAACCTTTCGCAGAACATTTGTAGCTAGTAATTTGGCTAGTTTTCCCATTTTCATTCATTCAAGAGGAAAACATTTCTCAAGTCGTGTCTCACACAACTAATTGAAATCCTCTCTCTTAAAACTCTGGCATAAAACCAAAATTCATAAAACCAGAACCAATCTAAATTTAGGCCAAAAAGAAAATATGTGTATTCTGAAATGACTTAATGACTTAAATATGCAGTCGAATTATTGCACAAACAGGCTCCATATCTACAAAACACAACCTGGTGTCCTTGGTATTAGAAATGAGATGAAATACAACAATATACACCACTTATGAATACCATGACCAGTGTTTGTATACATGTATACACACAGTTTGGGATATACATGTGTCAGTCATGACAATAAAAATAGTCTAGATGTAATAAATAGAGCAATATCACATATCCTTTAGCTGATGGAAAAAAAAATTGAAATCATTATACAATGTCTATAAAGGATCATTTGTTAGGATCGATGCTGAGAATGGTCAGCTTGTAAATGATCAGTTTGTACCGCTGAGAAGTGTTGTGTTGTGTTTAACAAAGGTCACTTGTTTAGTGCTGTGTGTTATAAAGGCATTTTGACAGATGACCTTTGAATCGTGGCCTCTCTCCTGCCAGTGCGTGACCTACAGTCTCTCAACAGGAAGAATGAACTTTATCATACAGAAGACTAGAGTGATGACAAAAGGCCCGACAAAACATAAGCAGCAGAACGATATATAGGTATAACACTATGAAAGACTATGAAAACTGATGAAATATTTTCACAGCATGTCAAATGCATCCAACAATAAAAGTGTGATGCTGTTATGCTCGCAATATTATTCTGTACTGACTTATAAAATGACACAGAGCAAACCTAAATTGACCTATAAGTCAATACTGATTAATATTAAAATGTCAGTGGAGCATGACATACATGTTCCTGATAAATCCTCTGTTTAAGCCACTGTTCAAGCATTATGCCTGCAGATGTTTGTCTTATTGATCACTTCATAGATTCTCATGCATGCAGCGCTACAGTTAGTTTGAAATTTATATAAACTGACTCAGAAACTCAAAATCAGAATTTTGGGAGCTTTCTGTCAGCCCAGATTTCTTGACAAAACCATTGTTCATCCTATATGAAATGTAACATAACATAATTCTAACATAATGATATTGTTACATAATAATAAGTAATACAAGTCTGGTATACTTGTTATTGAAGTATTATAAAATATAATGTACATTACTGGTCATTTAAGTGTGTGGGTGTTCCTGGGAGTAGCTGACTCTAGATCAGTGATAAGGCACTGAGGGGGAGCCGCATCCTGTTCATGTCAAAAACAGCTGGAGTTTCTCCATGTGTACTCATCCACATCTCAGAAACAAAGAGACGTGTGTGTCTCTTTATTTATGTGTATTCATGTCATATATGTGTTTGCATATGAATCACACATTCAGGTCTGACAATCTTACCCTCTGTCGCAGTGCTGGGATGTAAACTCACAGCCTTTACTCACTGAGCTGTCACTGACCTTTTGCTCTACTTTCAAACAGCTTAGACTGCAGGTTTTTCCAATAAAGTGCATTTACACCTTCCATTAAACTCACCTGACCATAAAGAAAGCAATACTTAGCAATAAATGTTTAATTTTAGAAGACTCAGAGCTTATAAATCACTTATATTTCATTTAAATAACTTTTCATACACATCCCGCGAATAAGGGAGGATGTATATGAATATTTCAAATGAGCCTCATTAACTAATACTCTAAGCTCTAAGCTCTTAGGTTTGGATATTTACTTCTATATTTCATATCGGTGTATAAGGCATTTTGAAAAAGGTAAGTAGGTCTTTAACACAAACCGAAGCAAGAGAGTTAGTTAATGCTTGAACAGCAAGCAATATACTATAAAAAGGTTGAACAGTAACCACAGGGATAAAATGTCACAACCTTGGGATGTGAGAAACTTTCTTTTTTATTACAGTAACTTGTAACTCTTGTAAATTACAGTAACTCAACCATGGATCACATCCATGAAGACAGACTCTTTATCAGAGTAGTAAAGAAGGGTAGGGTGTATACACCAATCAAGGAAGCATAAAAAAATTGAACACACACAAAAACACATTCATGAGAGCCTGTAGTGCAAAGGTCAGTCTGTGGCCAGGCTATATTACTGTCATAAGATGAGTAAACTCCACCAGGTAAAACATTTACTTTCATATTCACGTCTGCAAACTTATAATAATAAAATGGAAAAAATATTTTTATATTACACACTTGTTTGTTACAAAAATATTAGGTAAAAAAAAAAAAAATCTATAGGTAAACTAAAATATCAAAACCATTAACATATCCATAACTTAGTTATAGAATAAGTTAAAAAGAAATATTTATTATTTGAATAAATTAACTTAATTGAACAAAAACGTCAAACAAATGACAATAGCATATGTAATGCAATATTGAAAACAGCAACAACAAAACAATTTGGTGGACATTTTGCGGTATAACGCTACATTTGAATAAGTTCACGCTCATTGTGTTTATAAGATTCGCATTAATGGGCTACGCTCTACTCTTATTCATCACTGTGGAATTCTCAGTATGGCAGAACCATAGCTCATAAACCTTATATATTCATTTATCTAACAATGCTAAGTGTAACTGCAGTGTTATTTTGGTTGATCTCTCTTTTATTAGTAATTTACCAACATATGAGTAAGATATTTATTGGTATTTGTCTCATTTCAAATCTCATTGTGTTTTTGCATTGTCAGGAGAAAAGACTGTGTTGTAGCTAGCTAAATAAAATAAGCTAGCTTTCCTCAGCTTATCCTCATTGGTCTAGGCCCCGGTTGCCTAGCAACATGGACCTAGTCAGTGAACGTTGACTGGGTCATGTTTACTCGAGTTCATGACAGACATACACACACATCACATTTCTGAATAAAGCGCTTACTTAAAAAGAACAGATTTTTAAGAATTTTTTGTTAAAGTTTAGGACATTTCATTGTCGACTCATTGTTACAGAAGTAAAGTAATTTAATTAAAAAAAAAAAAAAAAAAGGACACAAACCAAAATCCAGCATATCCTTCAATAATGTCGTCACGCAGGGGCGTGGCCTGTTGTCTAGACGACCAAAATAACGGCCACCTGGAAAACTCAGAACCTCTGTTACGCATAAAGAGTTAATTTTCTCTCGAATGATTGGCTCTGGTTAGCTAGCTAGCTTCACACAACACGGAAAGAAAACAATTTGTCCGAATTTGTGCAAAAATACGCCATTTTTGACTGAGGAGATCTTAGCATGCTACATGCTATCGGAAAAAAAAACAACAACAACAAACCGCCCGTTCACGCGCCCCTTCTCTGATGCGCGAGAGGGAAACTTTCCCACAAGCCGTGGACTTCTGAGAGGGAGAGACGCGCTCGCGCTGCGAATCCAATTCCACACACACACACACACACACACGCGCGCGCGCGCAGAGCTCGCGCTCCAGCCGCAGCAGCAACAGCAGCTACAGCGCAGTAACAGCCGTTAGTTGGTTTTAGTTAGTTTAATCTGAAGAATAATGTCTTTTAGTCGACTGGTATGCTAAATTTGGATACTTTTCTCAAACGGTTTCTCAAAGTAAACTAACGGGGAAGGATTTAAAAAAAAAAAAACAACAACAAAAAAACAAAAAACATACCATTTCTGTTAAAGATGAACAGCCAAATGGAAAACGAGACTAGTGAATACAGCAACGGCCCCGAGGAAGAGGTGAGTTTATTAAAGGTGCAATAGGCATTTTTAAAAAAATTTCTTACTTGAGCAAATAACCCGAAAGATAAGTAAAACATGAAAAAAATATAAAGGTTTATACCGTGGCCTCAGCACACGTGTATTAATTTTTTGGGAAAACCCGTTTGGAAAACTGAATTCCGGTCCGGAATGCTTGTTTGTGTTTGGATACGCCTCCTGTCAGACTTTGCTGCATCTCAATTCGCCTACTTACACTATACACTAAAACTATGTACTCTTTTTGTGAAGCAAAAGTACATACTTTTGAGAGTGTGGCAAAATAATATGCAGGTACTGGGACGTACTAATTAACACATCATGTAACAGAAGAGAGCTGTTGTTGCCTAGTTACGCACACCATCACGGTAAACAAACTCCTCATTGCATTTCAGCTTTTCTTCATTCATTATTCCTGATATCATTTATACTGTATAGTTTAATTTACCATCCCCTTGATTTATTTTTCCACATTTCGTTTACACGTCTCTAAAATGCTTCCTTGAATTCGGCGAAGCAAACCATCACAAAACTCCTCCTCCTCCCTCGCGCAAGGAGTTGTGGGTTATATTAGCTGAAAAAGTGTCCACTTCGGAAACAGTAGACCATCCGGGTACCTTTGGGAAACTAATTTCACTATACTATGATTTGGGACACACTAATTCTAATCTCAGATACTAATACTAGAAATGTTAAAAGTCTCAAGTTCTAATTTTTTATTTGACTTTTTGTCTAAATGAGCCTTGCGTTACTTAATGGCTTAAAGGCAAACCTTGTTTTCACACAGTTTATATGCAGATTTAACAAAAACGAGTATACGTTATGTCCTAGAGGCAACAACAAATCCGAAACATTACATTTTATTAGGATAATGTAATATTGGGATTATCTTTTGCTTTTATAGCTGCTGTGAATATTCCTTCTGTTTGTGAATGTATAAAATTTCACAGTCAATATTTTTAAAACACAGTTGAATACTAAATCTTTGTCATTCTTATCCCATCACTTAATGCAGTTTCATGAAAATAATAAAAGCTCGATGCCTGTAAGTTTTTTTTTTTTGGCATGTGTGTTCAGATAAGATTCCTCGGAGCTTCTCCTAACATTCCTAATATCTTTGATGGATAGAGTTTTGCAGTGAAACATTGGGTTAGATTTCCTAATTAAGAGCCAATTCATCTGTTACAATCAATTCATTTTCTTTGGCTAGACTTATGGGTTTCAGTCAGTAATAACCTGATCTTATAGAAAGCCAAGAAAAACTCTCTCTCTGTGTGTGTGTGTGTGTGTGTGCGCACTAGTTCTTTATTTATTTAGTTCTTTTGCGTACAAACCCCAGCAGAACATATCATCGTCATATCATGTATCGTCTTCAAATCCTGTGATGTGAAGTGCTAATTTTGCCACATCATCCATCTCTAATTTTATTTGGACGTTTAATGTGCTGTGTGTGTCAGACAGTAGCACAGAAGCAGAGCTAGAAAATTACCTTTTTAATGACAGCTTCAAAAATCATCCCACAGGGCAAGTTTAATCATCCTAAAGCAACCCTAACCATCTCAAATATAGGTGATATATATATATAAAACCTGGGCTTTTCTGTTATTAGTTATAAAAGAATAAATCACCTACTGACAGCACAAACCCTCACAGGGCTGTACAGTGTGACTACATCGTCACATGCGCTGAGAGAAATTCATTCTGGGAGAGAAGGGTCACATGTGGGAAAGAATTGCAGCTTAACCATAAAAAGATGACGATCGATAGAGTATTTACCAGTGGACCCAAGAAAAAAGCAAGCAACAGTGGCAGTTAATTGTCATTTTTTTCACATGGACAAAGCAAGTCCGAGAGTGGACGATTCATAAGTTCATTAATGAACTCACAAGGTAATAAAAGCTCCAATGTGCTGCCCACCAGGCTAGAACATGGTAGCTAACATAATATCACATAATATTAAAACATAATATCGTAAGGAATATCACACGACAGACAGTGCTGTTAGACAAAATAATGCACGCTGGGGTGGTGTGATACGAAGCGGATTATTTTCGTATAACAGCAAGTGTGTTATTCCGCTTTTATACCACAGCGCGGGTGAATTCTCGAATCTGATTGGTCAGAAGGCATGCATTATTTTTATGTAATAACGTATACCATATGTAACGTGAACGATAGGTTTATATTAATGCGCTCGTTCTAAAGCGTTATCGCTTCTACAGTAGCAGCACATACTCAGGTACAGCAGGCACATAATCTAAGACTAACAATAAACAGATTTTAAAAACGTGTTTTTGTTTAACAAAGTAAAATGTACAATCATTGATGCGGTGACTTTTTGTTACGAGGCATTTATTTAACGTTTATCGTTTGTAAGCGCTTTGTAACAATGATGGTGTTTTGTTAAGCTAACTGCACAGTTTGTCTTGTGTTATTCCTCATGTGTACTTTATTACTGAACTTCACGTCAAACTTTGTGTTGTGGAACATCCACGAGACAAGTTATTTCCTGTTATCACTTATGTTATGAACAGCCGTTCACCAGTGTCACCTTTTCTCTTTCTCTGGAAGTCAATGAGACCAAAAAACTTTTAGAGCATCCATCGTACAAGTCACTGTGTACATTATGAGCTGTTACTATAGAAACAATAATGTATTAGAGTGAGCACATTTATAGAAACCTAAATATTACAGCCGATCTACTTTCCGAACCATGCAGCTATATAAAAATGACCCACACCTTCTGACCAATCAGGTTTGAGAATTCAAACGCTCTGTGGTAAAACAGAAACAACAAACAAACAATGGTTGAAGTTTTAGCTATGAGACGTTGTGTGTGAGTCTGGTTAGCGTTTTTATTTTCTTTCAGTATGTCTAATTGCGTTAAATGAACTAAAACAGGCTTATAGTTACAGCACCAATATGACACACAACTGTGAAGCTTGTTAAGTTTAAACATAGCTACGAACCAAATGAAAACTTCTGGAGTAGTGCATTTTTTGTTGTTGGTGGTGGTTTTTTTGGAAGCCAGACACTCAAAACATGTAGGAATCCTAAACAAGGTTAACCATCACGTCTCGTCACTAACAGCCATAGCTAGCTGTAGATGTTTCATAAGCCTATAGTCTATACTTAACGATGTTAAGTCTGTTATGTAAATTGCAGCGAGTTTAAAGAATCCAGTCCCTACTGAAAACAGGACTGCTGCCAAAAATAACTGTTAGCGACTAAAATTTTGTTTATTGTCCCCCAAGCAAGAACTTTCATATTTCACCGTCTCCATTTTTCTTTTTTTTCTTTTTTTTAATAAACCCTATATACAGGATGCCATTAATTTTGAGCTCTGCAGAAGACTTGATTACTCCCACCTACACACTGCTGTTCTTTACAGCTAGAACCCTACGGCCAGACTGTAAAAACCTCCACTCTCTATAATAATCCTATGCATTTTGTTTCTTCTGAGTGTCACTGTTAACGATATTTTTGAAATGTCCATGATGACACTGTCATAAAATAACCATTTATCATAAGAACAATTAGCGGCACATGTGTAGCAGTGTCTACACAAACGTATCGTGTGTCTCACACCTGTTTCTCACAAATTCCTTAAATGTCACACGGCAAATCCATCTTTCGTCAAAATGAGTTGTGTGTTTGTGAGAGCAGCGTCTTCTCAGACGAGGGCAGGTCATGTGACCGAAACAGTGTTCATGGTCATGTGACTATGGTGACCTTTAGAAAACTTTCTCACTGGAAAATAAAGATCCTTGATGACAGTTAGGGAAGGAGAGAGGAAGCATGAATGCCTTTCCCACTGTGTGATACAGTGTGTGTGTGTGTGTGTGAGAGAGAGAGAGAGAGAGACAGGCAGTCTTCCTATACCAACTTTTTTGATCCCCTTAGTACAGCTAGACATTTTTTGGTATGTGTAGCTCAGTCTCATCCTCCAAGTGTGTGTGTGTGTGTGTGTGTGTGTCCCTCTGTGCAGCTCTACATGTCAGCACAAGGCCAGATGCAGAGCTGCCTTTGTAATACATGTGTGTACATACTGCTGTCATGGTTTATTTTTAAAAGCTCCGGGGGATTTGTCATCTTATCTTGGCCATTTGTCCGCCATTTCAAAAGACAAAAAAGGCTTAGCGTCAGAAACGGCTGTCGGAGAACAAGCGTGTGTGTGTGTGTGCGCGCGTGTGTGTGAAGGAGAAAATCAGAGTCTGACAAACTGCTTTCACTCGTCTCAGTATTAAGAAGCAACTCAGGAGTAGGTACTCATCGATTATCGGCTACACAATACACTGTGATATTCAGACATAATAATCTGTCTCCCATTTGAAATAAAGTGATTAAAATAAGTCACTGAAGTGCTGTTTTCCCAATTGTGTCTCAGATTTAAAGAATAGTGAACAATGCCTGTTTAGTTATGATTAGTTTTTATACCTAATCTATACCTACATCGCTGTTCAGTTCTCCATTCTGATTGGTCAGAAGGTGTCAAATCATTTATACCACAGTGCGGTTGAATTCTAGCAACACTCCGCTGCGCGTTGTCCTCCAGCACACCACCCTGGCATGCATTATTTTCATCTAGCAGCACAGTCTGTCGTGTGTTATTCCTTAACAGCAGCGCTTCCATATGCTATATGAATGCCCTTTTTCTAATATGGTTGTGTTTCTATAACAACAGCTCATACACAGGTGGACGAATCTGCGTAAGCAGATTAAAAATGAACAATCATTGATATGGTGATGTATTCTGTAAAGAGATGTTTATTTAGCACTTATGAAAGGAGCCTCCAGAGTCAGAACTTACTAAAGAACTGTTTCTCGGTTGTTCCACAACATTATTAAACGTAACTATAAACAGATAAAAAGTATGACATGTTATTGTTTAATTAATACAAACATCCATAATTGATGTGGTGCAAGAGGAAGAAAACACTTCATGATGTGCTGTTATAGGAAAATAATCAACTTCAGGTTGATGCAATAACTCCGCTTCACGTCAAGTCTGCTGTCGTTGATTATTTTCCTATAACAGCACTCCCCCAAGTGTTTTATTCCCATCATATTGAGTAATGTATGCTGTGTTTACCTGAACAGCTCACTCCTGTTATTTACTCACTGTGTTATTCACCGCTCAGAGTTTACTGATTGATGCAATGTTGGGATTTTCAGTGATATTTCATAGGAATGTTAGGAGTTGTTTCCTAGTTGTTTACCATCATATCCATGGAAATTACCCATATCCTCTTGCTTTTGTCTAGTTTTCATTGTCACTGTGCTTTGATATTGTTTGTATTAAATACTTACCTGTTACACTACCAATAAAAACCCCTGCTCATAAAAGGGGTTTCTTCATTTGCCTATTTTTAAACTATTTTAGAATATTAATGTAGATATTAACACTGTGTAATAACACATAAGGAATTATGCAGTGACCAAGAAAAGTGTTAAACAAATCCAAAATGTAAATTCCTAACAGTATTGCTGATGAAGCTTTGCACATTTTCTCAACCAGTTTCATGAGACTTTTTATGAACGACTGATTAAAACGATATATTTTGATTAGGAAATCAATTTTAGGTGGACATTAATGTCTAATTTTGAGTGCTCGCGTATGTGGTAGCTAGTTAAATCTTTATTATGCTCAGGGGTCCATATTTCCAGGTTACTTAGCAACAGTGTTTTCAGGTTTAAGGTGTTGAAGAATGAGCAACTATGAAACAAACAGAGACAACTAAATACCCTAGTGAGGTTCTAATGTGAGAGGTGAGACAGCTTCAGTCTCGCTCTCTCTCTCTCACTCTCTCAGCATGACCTGTAGGTTTCTGTCTTCTCTTAACCAGCAGAAATATGAAATTTTACTCATTATTTCATCACTCTTATTAAATGAAATTCAGTTCTCACTTTTTGTGAATGTCTCTCTCTGCCTCTGTGTGTCTGTCTCTCAGTGAGTTTCTCTCTCTTTCTCTGTGTCTCTCTCTTTGTTTGTCTGTCTTTCTCTGAGTGTCTTTCTCTGTGTCTCTCTTTCTCAGTGAGTCTCTCTCTCTCTCTCTGTCTTTAAGTGTCTGTCTCTCTTTCTCTGTGAATGTCACTCTGTCTGTCTGTCCCTCGTCCTTAGCGAGTCTCTCTTTCTCTCTCTCTGTCTGTCTCTCTTTCTCAGTGTGTGTGTGTGTGTGTGTTCTGATCAGCTGTTGTCTGTGTGTGTTTGTTATTGTATACTCTTCTGCCCCTCTTCTGAGAGTTGCTTCATCAGTGTAAATGTTTGAGTACCACAATGTTGCTTAAGAAATAAACAGTTTATGTAACATAAATAAACTCAAACTTGGTTTGTTATATTGTGAACAATATGCTGCCATGCATTACTTACAGTAATGATGCTCATTAGCGCGGGAGTAAAACTTTTTGAAATCCAACATTCAGTATGAAACTATTCTGTTTCATTTTGCATCATATCACATTGTTTACAGAGTGTGTGTTTATTTATAAGAGTTACAGCCTCTTCCCTTCTTATCACGTCTGTGGCTTCTCACTGCTCTGTGTGCTTCCTGTCAGCGTGTGTTAGTTCAGTACACGGACTAAAATTTCTGAAGGTTTGACATGTGTAACATTCATTGTTTAGTGTGTGTGTGTGTGTGTGTGTGTGTGTGTGTGCGTGTGTGTGTGTGTGTGTTTAATCCTCTCCACACTCTCAGTCTTTGAGCATGCATGACCTCAGCAAGAAAAAACCCCTTTTATGGTCATGAGTCATACAGGGAAGAGAGAGCGAGAGAGAAAGAGAGAGAGAGAGAAGGAAAGAAAGAGAGACTGAGTGAAATAAGGCACGAGACACCCCTGACTCCTCAGCTGAGATTTAGGAGTGTGTTGATCAGGTGAGCTTGTCTCATTGAGTGTGTGTGTGTGTGTGTGTGTTCTGTGTGTCCAGCCAAGCAGAAAACTACAGGGAGTGTTGGATCAGTCCCTGGATCAGTCCCTGGATCAGTCCCTGGTTCAGCACGCATACCTCCATATACCGAGGCGAACAGTTAATACCAACCATGTTTATGGGAGGCAGAGAAAAAGAGAGAGAGAATCATTAAAATGCCATTACCTTTCTCTAATTTGGATGATTAATAATCTGGAAACTTCCCCATTTTCTCCCAAATTCTCTAATTAGGCAGATAACTAGCTTTTACGTAACTAGTTCACAGTTGTCAAAAGTTGATGTGAGTGGGATTTCACAATCTAAAGTACTATATGGACAAGATTAGATTTCCAGACATGTACGTTAAGTAATGCTGCTGGAGGACAACTATAGCTTGATAGCTCTATGATGGATAATTACATAATTTCTACTGGTCCTTTTCTAGAAGGACAAATACAGCATAGTCTTTCCAGATACGTGCACATGCGGTTTGTAAAAATGACTGACATGTTGGATTCAGTTGGGACTTAAGTCTTGAGTATTTTTTTTTTTAACAATAGCCAAATCTGTCAAAATACACTACAACAGTCTTGTTCATCACTAACATTAGCTAACTAAGCTTAGCTAGCTAGCTTGGCATGCAGGTTTAGCAGATTTTAACAGATTTTCTGAATCTGAACATCTGAACCTGATGTCTAGCCTAATAGCCAATTCTCCAATACAAAGAAATAACCATTCACAATGATTACGTTCAAGATGACATACACGGTTTGATTGTTATTTATTATGTATAGAGCCGCTCAGAGCATTAGCATCATCTGCAGCATGTACAGCAAAACCTAAAAAAAAAAAAAAAAGTAGCTTTGATTCCAGAAATGTACAGTATTGTAAAAAATGGCATCACTCATTATGACATTTTATGTTCTCGTGTATCATTAAGCCCTTCTCTTAGCCTGCTCCTAGTAATAAACAGCTCTTGTGTTCACTAAAGTTGTGATTTCACAGCTGTCCAACCAAGTGCTAAACCCCCTCCTGGAAATAACCGTTAGATTCCCCGTCTCAAATTCAGATAAGAGAGATGAGATGATACGTGTGAGAGCTTCTAAACTGGCCAGACTAATCAGAGCCTCCAGTTGCTAGGTTATCTCTGTTTGTTTTGATGTGTAACTGGCGGCTGATCTCACTCAGGTCCTTGCTTGGATTGGACTCAGGGAGTGGAGTGTAGATCACTGAATAGACCTGTGATCTTCTGTTCAACTCAAAGAATTTATTTTAGATAAATATGAGACTTTTTGTGCTTGGTTCACTTTCTGTAAATCATTTGCAAAAAAAAAAAAACTCTTTCTGTCTATTTTTTATCTCAAAAGGTGATGAAATAAAAGTGTTTTTTCATTTGCAGTCTGTCACTGTAATGGACTGTGAATGGAGAAAGTCGACTTGTGCTCGTCACGTCTATAATGCAAAAAAAGTCACCTCCATGATGGCAGTTTTTTCTTAACCAAGTATTCCTAAAACAAGAAATATTTTCAAATGATGCTTTCTGCGATGATCTTTAATATTCACAGAGTTTGTAGAAAACGAGTAGTCTCCCAGAAAAGTTTGTCTGTTTGATGTCACATCCATTACGCTGAATTTTCTGAAATGTCTGAAAAATACATTTGAAACATTTAAATCAATATGTGAGTTTTTAAGATTTGTCTGCTTTGTCCTCAAGAGGTTAAATAACAACATAAGCAAACTGACTCATTGATTCTTGGCTAGTCTTAGACATTTTCTTTATCAAAGTGAGTGCAAATGCCACATCCATAACGCTGGTGTTCCCCTGTCTGAACAAACACTCCATATATTTGATGTATAAACAATGCCATTTTCTCTATATTTAAACCAGGGAAGGTAAATACAGTGAAATATAGATATGAGTGAACAATTGAACATTATTTTTCCATGGTAACATTGACATTCGCGTGGAATTGCTCCATAGTCCATCCATCTCACTCCACATGGATGAACTTTTTTTCCTTTTCACGGACTTCCTGTAGCTGTCCACATAAGATTTAAAATCCTCATGCATGCCTACGAAGCCAAAAATGGACATGTACCCCCTTACCTCATGATCCCACCCTCTGGGTCTGCATGTGCCTCATCAACTTCTGTTATAGAAATAAAAAAAAAACTTTTTATTATTTCCTTTTATTATGTAAGTAGTATGTATGTAATACATATTTTCTTATGTATTTACTGTGTCCTCTGGTATAAAGACAGTTTTGTCCAAATAGTCAGCAAAACACTTCTGTCTGCTAAATTCCATTAACATAGAATGGCTTCCTCTGAGCCTCTAGCACGGCTCGATTGGACCCACTATCTTTCAAGTATAAGAAATGTCTCAAGACTCTCCTCTGTCCTGGCACTCAGGTGGTGGAATGATCTCCCTCTGGCTGTCCAAACACGTGAATCAGTGGCTGTCTTTATACAAAGACTAAAGACCTGCCTCTTCACCAAGCACTTGAATTGGCACTTTATCTATATATTTAAAAAATGACTGGATTGCTAAAGCTTTTTACTCTAGGCCAAAGCCATACTGTATCTCTGCATCCTTTCACATACTGTATGCAGTAAATCGAGCCCTGGCAAGTTTATCCTCCTGGTGTGGTTTTGTTTGGGCAGCTTTGATCAATAACACTGAGGTGAAGACCAACCCAACCAGTCGGCATCCAATTCTGAATTGGTCCAAGTGCAGAAAGTGATCCTATTGTGTTGTGTGTTATGGGTTGAAGGCAGCATTTTTTAGCTGAATGTTGCTAAACTGACACGAATCATCAGTGACAACAGTTCTCCGTCTCCACTGCACAGGTTCGGACTCTGTTTGTCAGCGGTTTGCCATTGGACATCAAACCCCGTGAGCTTTACCTGCTGTTCAGGCCATTTAAGGTGAGTTACACATCGATACTGAAGACACCAAGAATCTAAATCAAGCACAGAGGAGAACAACAGACCAGTCTGAGTACTTGAGGGTTAAGGGTCCAAAAGAAAGTCACGGCTCACCAGCATACAACCTTAATCTCATGGCATATGTTATCAATCTGAGAAAATGCCTCACATTGTAACAGAATATTGAATCAGCATCTGAACATCTAGGCTAGTCATTTTAAATGTAATTTCTGAATGATGCTAGCAATTAGTAAGTGAATAAGTTATGACCTTTCATAACTTCAATACAGCAACAAAATTGTAAGTGAATGTTGTAAGTGAAGATCTTGTACTTCCTGTTGTACTTCGCCTCATATGGTATCTCTTTGGTAAATATTTCATGGCAACAGTATGATTATGTTCTAAAAACTTTCTATAATTTGTATCAATGATTCTAAGACAAAAAGCCTTAACACATTGTTTAAATATTATATATAAATATTATAGTAATAATATAGATATATTATAAAAATAACATAGATACTGGATAAAGATTTTTACTTTTGTCTGTAAATATATGTCTTGAGTTTGGTATTAGGGGAATAAACTTTTAAAATATTACACCTCAGGAATGACTGGTATAGCTCCTGTAACTGTATTAGATATCTTAGTGATGATAACAAAGTCATCTTTGTGCTTTTTTTTTTGTTTGTCTTAGGGATATGAAGGGTCGCTGATCAAACTTACATCAAAACAGGTGAGACACTGAGCGGTAACTTGTCTCTATATAAGAATCTTTGCGTTCATTCTGCATGTCGTGTGTGAAATAACACATATAAAGATCATGTGTTTAGATCATATGTGTTCTCTGTCGTTTTTGATTATCTCATGTGCTAAGTGCTAATTAGCTTTTGTTAGATTGTTCTTTAATAGGTTACAATAGCTCTGATGAAGTTCTGATGTTCTTATTACTAGTGAGTCTTCTTTATGACGCAGAATCCAGGCTCAGCCTCGAAACAACTTGTACATTATAACAATAACTCTAATGAGAAGTCTTCTACCAAGAACTAGAGCTTAGGACACAGACTTACAGACAGCTGGCTTGAAATACAGTCAAAGCCCAGCTGTCACTGGTTGTTTGCTGTTTGTGTTTCAGCAGAGCTGCATGTGTTTGTATGGGTGTTGCTTGTCCTATTTTATTTTGATTGACAAATTCCCACAAGGATCTACAGAAGGGTTCATATCTGGCTCTAGAGGATCACACTTGCACAGCAGCGCCATACACACTTCATGATGTGCAAATTAACAGAGTGTGTGTGATTGTGATTGTGTGTGTGTATGCAGACAGAATGAGGGCATTCAGAGTTCATTCAATGTGTTATTCAAATAATAAATTGACAATATGTGTTATCTTCTTAAGTTACCTTCATATAGGATTTTTTTTTCCAACCACAGAGTCTATTAGAACTCTTTTATTAGAACAAAACAGAGCTCAGGATACAGTGTGTGAACCTTTTAAGATTTACTATTCATCTGCTTTAGCAATTTTTTATCATCGAAGTGCTTGTTTTAACCCTGTAAAGTCACAGGATTAGTTTTACATCTCTCACTCCTGTAACTCTCCCATTAGGTTCCACTTTGTTTCTGAATAACTTGTAGAGGTTAGTGAGCAGTATGTTACTGGTTTAATGGGGTGGTCAATATATGCAACTGAAAAACTCATTCACCAAGAGCACCGCATACGAAAAAAATACGTGGATGCAAATTTAATCATCCGAATGGATCACCCAGAACATACAGACAACTTTCTTCATGTATCTATTAAACAATCTTTTAAATTTACGTCGCCAGTGCACCCATAATATCTTGAACATTCCCATTTAATTGCTGGAAGATGTACAATTATGTGCCCACTAGAGTTCTTTTTTTATATTTCTGCAGAATGTTTCTCTCATTTTACAGATGAAGAAGTGAATGAGTGTTTCACATCCAAGAGTGCGCTTATCAATCGAAAACACCAGGAAGTAGGAACATCACTGACTTCCTGTGGTGGAAGGTTTCCCAGAGGTTTCCCAGAACAGTCAGTCGGAGAGTATGCATGTGTGCGTGTGTGTGCGTGCGTGTGTGTTATAGCAGGAGATGACAGCAATAATGTAAATCAGTCGATTCCAGGCCTCTCAAGAGACACAAAGACATCACCATATATAGCAGTATGGCTCAGAGTCACTATTAATAACAGCCCTGTGTTCCTTCACAAGGGAGCGAGGAAGTGTGTGATACAAAGAAGGAGAGAGAATTAAGGGAAAGTGTGGGTAAGAGAGAGCAAAGAAAAGTGTGTGTGTGTGTGTGTGTGTACGTATGTGAAAAGACAAAAAATAGGTTATGAGAGAGTGACCATAAAAGACGGAGAGAAAGAGAGGGAGAGAGGAAATATGTGCATATATCTATCTCCCCCTCTCTCCCTCTTTCTAGTGAATGAACTCTGAATGGCCTCATCCTCCCTGCACATTTTTCTCCTCTTTTCAACACACACACACGTATGCTTGTCTTACTATCCATCTAAGGACCTTCCACAGGCATAGTTATTAATGAAGCTAATTAATGCTAGGCTACACCTTAATCTACTATCAGTAACCAAACAGAAACATTTTATTTATTTATTTATTTATTTATTGTAAATAAAAGCTTTAGTTTTGGCAAAAAAAAAAAAAAGAACAGTGGGGACCAACCTTAGTATGCAAAAGAAAATCTTTTGGCTGTTTCAGTATAAAATATAAAAGCAGTCTTTGTTTAAAAATGCACTCTCATAAGGTACAATTAAATTTCAAAACACTTTGGAGCACAAGGTCACGTATTCCTGTCATTATGAACATATCTTAACAAAATGAATGTTTTTTTTTTTTCACTCTAACCCTGTTCTGTCTGTCTTCGCTTCTGTTTCTGTTCTCTGTCCTGTAGCCGGTCGGCTTTGTGAGCTTCGACAGCAGATCAGAGGCTGAAGCAGCCAAGAATGCCCTGAATGTAAGTATCATTTTCTTATTCAATAAGAATAATATGCTGCTATGCCAGACATTCTGATATCAGCACCACACTCACTACCATGCCACTAACATGTCACTGTCAAGCTAAAACTGGTCCACTACCTGAATAATATCTGGTTAGTGATGGTCTTGTGGTGGTACAGAGGGGTTGAGACACTGTGCATCACTACACATAGGATAATCAGTAATTGTATGCACTACAGTATATGAAGGTGTAGCATCTAACCTGACAAGTGAGTGTAATTTCCAGATTGATCTCCGGAGCAGAAACACTGCGCACATTGCATTGAACAAAAATTTCACTCACTATTCGCTAGTCTAGGCTCTCTGCACGCCAACATTAGTTCTCTGCATTATTGTCGAGTTAATTCCATTTCTTTGATGCGTGTGATCGATGTGTGTTGAAGTATGCTGTGTTTGAAAGCAGCAGGGAGCCGGGACAAATTAACACGGTGTGGAATCTCATTATGTCTCTGTGGAGTGTTTCAGTTGCTCGAGACATTAAGTACAAGAGCCCACATAATCCTACTCAATACCACTCAGTCCATGAGAATCGGGACGTTATGTTCAGTAATACAGATGAGGGGACTAGAATACACCCCTGTGGAACTCCACATGCCAAGCGTCCTGAAATATACACTGTCCAGAATTTATCCAAGTTGCTAACTAGAGACTACTTCCTATTATAAGTTATAACGATCCACTCCGCTAGCACTGAGGCAGCAAGATACTAAAGTAAAACTATTACTATTGTAGCTCAAATAACTCCTCTTTATAACTATGGTGAGCAGAAAAGCGAAATGGAAGACAAGCGAAATGGAGGAAATGAATAAGGTGTCTGTGTGTATACGTTTGTGATCCTCTTATGCTGAGTTGACTTTGTGTTCAAAGTGCCTGAGGCAACATTTCTTTCTTTACAAAACCATGTCTTTGTTGGACATGAAGTGGCCTGTTGTTTATGCTCCATACAGTTTCATGTCTTATTCATGTCTTATTGAAAGTCAGAGGAAAAACACGATGTGGTTATTTTAAGTGTGTTTGTGTCGGGCCATAGCGCAGATGTCTAATATTGATTCTGAGCGTGCTGGTAGCCACAGCGACCCGGGCAACATTCTTCTTCAGTGTTTGCAGAGACAGTCTGATGCGTGTTATGTCTGTCTGTAACTCAGGCTTTTCTGTCTGAGCAAATGACTTTTCTTCTTAAACAGATATTTGCTGCAATGGAATCTATGTAGAGTCAATAAAGGGCATGACAGCTTATCAGTCTGGCAGTATGATGTTGGATAGTTAAGATATGCTGGAACAGACAATGACATTTCCAAGTGCTTGAAATCTGCTTCTTTAAAATATGATTTTTTAAAAAGGTATAAAGAAGAAGTGGTGTTTCAGTAACACATACTTCAGTAACGCATACTTCAGTAGTGGATGTGTTTAGTTGAGTTCAGGCATTTGCACTGTGCATAAAAGGAAAGTGGCAAATAACTGACTGAAGCCTGTTTCTCTCTTCAATGCCACAACACTATTTGTGAAGATGCTTGCAGTGTGTAAAACATGTGTGGATTGCAGCACCAACACATACATTCAGATGCCATACAATCAGCTGGTTACTAACAAGATACTACTTGCTGTGCTAAAGTTATACAATGTGACCCTTCTGTTATGTCTCTTATGTAGCAGAGCCCGTTCCAGTTGGTCCCGTACATGTTTTCAGGTTTTAGAGTACTATAATTGTAATATTTATTGTTAAACCTCCAGTATGTCATCATTTGTAAATAATGCTGATGGAAATGTGGTCTGAAGGTACGTTCACACATACAGCGACTCATGGCAACAAAGCGACCGGAGACCATTTTCAGTGAGAGCTGGTGACTTCGACAGCGACTAGATGTGGGCATGTCCAGCGAAGCGACAAAATTGAGAAAAGTTTAACTTTATGCAAATTTGGAGCGACTTGGTGCAGTGACTGCCAGTGGGAGCGAAGACAGTAGAGTGCACATGATCCATGGCTTTAAACGTGCCAAGGCCATAAGCTAAGCTAATTGGCGCTTGCGTTTTCGATGGCTGTAATGGCAAAGAGCACACATTGCTTCTCCTTCATCTCGTATGATATGATTCATATATACAGTGGTGAATATTATATACAAACGAACGTTTAATTTTAGCGGCAAGAAAACAAAGAAAACTGGAATGCTAGTTGCGCCACCCTATGATAAATGTTACTATGGCAACCAACAGTAGGAACGCCTACTGGCAACTTCATAGTACAACGACTGGTGACTTGCAGTGATAAAATCGCTGTGTGTGTGAGCGTAACTTGAGTGATTTTGTCATCTTTGGGCATCCTCTTCACACCACACCCTCGACTGAGTAATACAGAGTTCTGCTCTGCGATAGACATTAAAAAACCTTTTTCACCTGATTGTGAAGAAATGAATACAGGGTGTCGGAAAATCAGAACCAATAAGAGTAAAACTACATATAGTTAATTTTGTATTTATTATTATTATTATTACAACATTATTATTTATTATTACAACATATGCTCTATGCATTTTCTCTGCAGATTTTGCTTAACATATTCAGATCAATATAATTGCTTAACATATTCCCATTGGTTTTTTGATGTTTCAGACACCCTGTACACTGATATGTAGATTACATAATTACTCCACCTACTGGGACTACTGATGATGAAAGAGACATGAATGATGTCTCTGGTTGCTTAACAGTGTGTGTGTGAGAGTGTGTCAAAGCTTCAATAAGGGACATTTTTCCTTTGCCCATGTCTTAAGGGAGTTCGTTTTGACCCGGAGATTCCCCAGACTTTACGGCTGGAGTTCGCCAAAGCCAACACAAAGATGGCCAAGAGCAAACTGGTAGGGACGCCCAACCCCCCTCCATCTCAGCAGAGCCCTGGACCTCCTTTCATCAGCCGGGAAGCTTGTAAGTAACACACACACGCATACACACACACACGGATCGCTGATAAGATCAGCGGCCCCCCAAACTGCGCCCATAATCAGCCTATTAGTGTTCCCATTTCAGTGAATTTGTCTGAGATAGCAGGTCTGATTGGGAGAGAAGTTAGGAAACACCCTGTATAATGCAGGTCATGTGGGTTAGTTTTGCTTTAGTAACACAGAACAATGATTCCTTTCACTACCCTGTAATGATTTCATATTTGTAGTAGTGTTGTCAAGATACCGACCAGCATTATTGTTGCTTTTACCTGTAGTAGGTTTGGTGCATGAATCCAGTTACACCAGTTTTTTTTTTTGTACCATGAATATGATATTTTGATACGTGCTGCTCACTTGATCCGCATCGTTAACGACTAGCAACGGGGGGAAAAAAACAACTTACAAGATTTAAAGGATGCGTAAAGATCTTACACATTTCCATACAGTTTTCTCTTTACCATGTTCTGTTTCATAATGAAGCAGGAATGTTTATATTTTATAGAACTTGATCGAACGATCCTTTGTTCTGAGAGCGGATTAGCCATGAACAGCCTGAAATTACAACCATTCCTCACCTCAGAAATATTTAGACATGATTTACCTAATGTGATAATTACTTAGAGATCTCCCAGCATGAGATGTCTGTGTGTAAACCGCTGTCTCTCTGTGAGTCACTTTGAGTTTAACATTGAGTGTACTGATAAAATATTCAGCCTTGTCTTGGATTTTTTCTAATACCCTTTTTCTTAGTTTTTTTTCATTACCCTCAAAATCTAATTTTGAACTTGTGCGTATCATGAGGTTAATTCAATTCAATTCAATTCAGTTTATTTGTATAGCGCTTTTTACAATGTCATTGTCTCAAAGCCGCTTTACACA
>CM075030.1:4949596-4980611 GCA_037576675.1 Pangasius sanitwongsei | reverse complement strand
TTGAGAGGAACCAGACTCAACAGAGAACCCATCCTCATATGGGTTAACAGGAGTGTGTGTGTGTGTGTGTGTAAATGTGTATTTACTCTCTGGAATCTTTAATCCATTGCCCCTTGATACATTTCCCTTAATGGGACGAGGATTTTTCCATCCTCATGACATGCGTTGTCTCCATGATTTTGGCACATTTTTAAGTAACACACACACATGTACACACGTTTATTTTACTACAATGCTAGCTTAGATTACTGTAATACTATGTTTGATGTAATCATGCTTATAATAAGGATAGCTTTGATTTACAGTGAATGTCCCAATAGAGGTGATTGTGCAGTTTCAGCTAAATTGCAAGATACAAGTTGATTTAAAATAATATCAATTAATAAACTGCAACAATGTGCATCATGTGTTTGAATGGACATGATATCCTAGCTATAAAGAGATGAAAGCACACACCCAGACACATTCCAGCTGTGGATTTTGCTGGTTGTGCATTCCTGTTAAGTGACTAAGTCTTATCTTGAATCTGTTGGAGTGAAACAAAGACGCCCCTTGCGGTCCCTGAGCAAAAATATGGAAGGAAACGATTATCAGAGAACATAACGTAATGAGACACCGCTCCGTGAAAGAGAATTGGTGGTAATTAATACAGGATAGTGTTCTGCACTGCATTCTGTTCCTGATAGTTATGTCAGATAAGATTGCTTCATGTTAGAGGATACTTACTAGAATGAAACTGAATCATTGTGTGTGTAACATATTACAGATCTTCACTCTTCTTGTTTGAAGTTGTGATCTTCCTGCACTGGTGGGATTTACTGCATTGTACACACACACTTTAACCCTTTACAACCCAAAACTCTATTTAAATCAGCTTGACTCATATAGACTAATTTAAAGCATTATCACCACTGATAAACTCCACATGTGTGTGTGAGTGAGTCAGGGCACTCTGTGTACTGTCACTATGTGTGTGTGTGTGTGTGTGTGTTTCTGTGTGTACGTCTCAGTCTTGTTCCTGTTGTGCTTCCAGATGAGCTCACAGTTCCTGGTCTGTATCCTAGTAATCCTGACATGTGGGCATCGTACCCGCTGTACCCTGCTGACCTATCACACACCCTCGCACCCGCTTTCACCTACCCCTCCTCCCTACACGCTCAGGTAACACACTCACACACGCACCTGCGCAGATCTGTACACCAGAGTCCACAAGTCTAGCGCACTACCAACATTAAACACTAATCTGACACCACAATCAGCTGATTGACACAGCGTTAATTGGCTTGGTCTCCTAACAACTAACACATGATGTTAACTCAGTGAGTACACTCCTCTGTTTTTCTGTTGTAAGAAATGTTTTGATCATTGATGCTACTTTTGCACAGCCAGCATCTACACCATATCACACCTGCACAGGTGCCCTGCTACTGTAAATTACACTGGAGTGTACTGACTGAGCACTTTCACACCTGCTAAACTCACAGATTGCTATGACACACAGACACACACACACACACACACACACACACACACAGGGCTTGACATTAGGCTTGACAGCCAGGCATCAGGTTTTTGTTGTCAAAACGGACGCCAATACTTGGTTTAACATTTTAAGATATGGAATTATATGCCACAGATTAATAATTTAATTATGTTCTTATATATGAGAATTTTTAAAGCATTTATGTTTAAAGCAGAATATTCTTTAACAGATACAGATTTTCTTTTATATTAATAGATGCCTCACCTCCTACACAGCACTCTTCTCTTGTTTAAGTTTGACTTCATCACAAATAATGGCATTATATTGTGGATTTAAAAAAAAAAAAGCTTGTGTTATTGTTGTCTGGTGTCTGGTTTCGATTATATAATAATATAACTATAAAATTATAAAAGAAAATGATATTTTAATTGATGTGTTGGTTTTAATGATTTTCATCATTGTTACAAGGAAAGAAAATGCCTTGATGCCAGCAGAAGCCACAAATTGGCAGTCATTGTTAATGTTGAGCCCTGAAGCATGTCTTCATGTACTTTAACCGTGAACCTTCACCAGAGGTTCCTGCACACTTCAACCAACCACACCAACCCCATGCTAAATTTAATGAACCCAACCCATCTTTTACTCTTCTGCTTTCTTTACCTAGGCCAGAATTTGATTATACCTCTATCTTCAATGACATATCACATCTGCAAATCACATGCTCTGATGTAAGCCTTGGATAAAAGTTTGTTGCGTGTGAGGTTTAATGTGCAAACCATTAAAACCACACACAACACTAACACACATACCACACTTTTATTCATGAGGTATCTGCTTTTGTGACTGTTTTTGAAATGGGTTCATATCTATTCAGATCTGCAGATTGATCAGGTTTGTCTCAAATAAATAAACATTCCCTCTGATTTTCTGTATTTTTAGTAACAGTGAGCCTCATTTATCAATGTAAATGTTTGTGTAAGCCAAACTGAACCAAAATTGTCTTTCAGATTTACAAAGGCTTCAGAAAGGATGATTATCTTCATACTTGTGTTCCCGACACAGCTCGTTTGCATGTAGTAATGCTGACAAAACTCCATAAAAGTTCAAGTGCTCAAACAGCTGAGCACGAAATGAGCAATCAGGGTAAAAGCTGAAAGACAGCAGTGGAAGTTATTTTGACTCACTTCTGTGGCTATAAAAATATGTAATAATACTAATAATAATAATTATAATAATAATAATAAGTGATCACTAAATCCTCCGTCAGCAGAGGCATTTGTTTATGGTTTATTCTTTAATTGCAAACTGAAATCATACAAGTCTGAGAACAGATGTTGTCTTGGTGAAATAATAAATATAAACATTAGAAAAACATGACACTTATGCAAGATGTGAACAAAACTGCAGATTTATCAATAAATCTAAAAGGAGTGGGAGGCCACATCTCATTTACTAACAGAAAAAAGGGGCTACACCCCTTTACTGGGATTGACCTGAACAGAGCAAGAGTGTTAAAACATGTCAGGTTTTGTGTGTGTATTTGCAGCTGTTTGCAATAGCATTTCACTAAGACATACTGCTGATAAGCTGTGTAATCAAATTCATGTAATTGATTTATTAGTTGAGCATGTTGTAAAACTCTCCCATGTTTTTATCCCCCTCTTAGATCCGTTGGCTCCCTCCAGCTGACGCTCAGGGCTGGAAGTCCAGGCAGTTCTGCTGAAATACGTGTAAGTAACAAGCACACACACACAGCACTCTCATACACACAAACACAAGTCCAGCAAATCTACGCATTTCTTTGGAATGCATGTTAATGATACCAAAACATGAGAGACCTGGCACTGTTTGTTTGCTCTCACACACTGAAACATGCAACCCAGTCACACTCCCACTGATACACGGAGACAGGAAGGGGCTTGTTAGAATCTGCAGGGGGCTGATGGGTGGATGTGGGTTTATGTTCCCTTGCCAAACACACACATACACACATGCAAACATGCACCAACTAATTTCCAGTCTAGTGTGTAGAGTCATATAAATACAGAAGTGCCTGTACAGCCATTTGGATTTTCCCATCAGATAAACTGACTCATTTCTCTGGTTAATTGTCACACAATTCAGGCCACATTAGGGCGTTTGTAGACTGAACTTCCTGTTTGCCAGGGGCTATAGCTGGACTTTTGCTGGCTAGAGCATAGTTTGTTATAGAGGATCCACTAAACTGGACAATTTCCACAGTGTTTGTGAGGAACTACGCACCAAAAAACCTTCCTGATAGAATTCTACACATCAGCAATCTTATCACCAATTAGGTTTTTGCGTCACAGTCTCCTCTGAGAATATCCATATGCTTTCAACTTCCCCAGCCCACCGATTACTGGCACCACCCACCAAAGCTGCGCCACATACAATCATCATTGGCGATAACTACTTCCTGATTCCAGGCAAAGGTGCACCCGGCCAGCCCTAATGGATAAACCATATAAAATCCATTATGCTGGCAAAAACTGTTTTCTTACACACTTCCGTTAGAAAAAGCAGCTTTTTATGACAACTTTATTATTATTATTATTATTATTATTTTATTTTATTTTTTTTCAAGAAACAGTTTGGTATCTGGGTGATTATATTTTTTTAGTAATTATTGCATGAGGCATTAACAATTTAGTTATTTTTTTTCTCCACCTCATGGCTTTTACGTCATAGTTAATTAACGAGCATCCGATTTGAAGATGGTACCATGAGCTAATCGGCAATGTTAGCATGTCATGGTGAGTCACGACATTTGCTACTCATTTGCTATGTGGGCGTCCATGACCCAAAGATGGTACATCTTTCTACATGGCAAATCTCATTAAAATTAAAGAGGCTAAATGTACAGATTCTCTTCAGTACTTATAATACTTCCACGATCCCAGCTGCTCTTTGTGAGGCCTCATCGTTGTAAAATTCCCAGCCGTTTTACTTCTGCTGGATTTATACTTGACTCTGTTTTTCTGGATTTCATGGTTTTGTGTTGAAACTATTGTGTTTCACACTGCCTGTCACACTGTTTGTCTAACCTTGAACATGCAATTAGAGATTTGTTCTGTTGCCAGGTTCAACAGATTCAGTCATCACTTACACCCTACAAATCTCATTGTTACATCTTATTTGTAAATGAGCCACAAAATGCGTCACAGTGGTGTACAACTAGAGAAAAGAGTCATTAGAGAAAAGCTATAAAAGACTGAACTGCCATTACTTGATTTCCCCAACAAGTCATTGTGACCCTGACAGTGGAAACTAAATCCACAATCACCTTCAATAAGGTAATATTTGTCTTAAGGGCACAATTCGCAGCACAATGTCTGGAACTGAATTTCTCTGCTATTAGTGTGAAGTGGGCAATGCCAGCTTGCTAATCACCAGTCCCAACTCTGAGGTTACCTTTGCATCAGACAAAGCCTTTTACTTAAAATTAAGCATTGTACACAACGCTAAACTGGTAGCTAAAGTCTCCTCTTACTTGTTAACAACAAAGACTTTAAGGTTCAGTCCATTTAGGATGAGGTGGACATTGAGTACATTATAACTTTGACCTATATTTTTCGTCGTCTTCTTTTTGTTATCAGCTAATTGCCAAAACATTGTCATCCAGAATATCTCATTTCCATTTGTTTGCTGTTGTTATTCTCTTTTGTGCCGTTTTCTCTGCTTGCCTTGTGACCATTTCTCAGCTCTGACCTTTTCTGAGTTCACAATTGCGCCCTCGCATGTAATCACTTTTATAAATAGCCTGATGGAGTTTATTGTTTATTTTGGGAATACTGAGTTGCGATGCCACTTAATTGCCAACAGGGGAAATCCAGCTGTAACATTGACATTTTGGAAAAAACTCTCAATCATCTAAATAAAACCAAAAGGATGTTTGCTGTAATCTTTTTATAATTTGTTCAGGCTTCATTTGTAGTACTTTTTTAAAAAAATGACAAGCCAGTCCACATTTGCGAGAGGCAGGAAATCTCAGTGAGGGGGAGACAGCTTGCCGCCACGTTGGTGGAATAAACAAGCTTAAACTGGACGGCCTTTTGGGAGCAAGTGAGTAGGAGTGGAGTTTCAGATGTACACTGACCTGAGAGCTGTCTGCTCTTTCTGTTCTAATAGGATGTACATGTAAGGTGCTATTTATGATATTATCATGGTATTGTGAAAATGACAGAATAACTCCATGTGTACCTGCACAAAGCGTAGCATTTTAGCCATGTGAACTAAAGATTTAAAATTTTAAAATTTTAAAATTGTACAAAATAAGGTACAACAGCTGGAATTGTGCTTTTTTCTAAATACGAACTTGTCAGAAATGCTGCTGAACCAAACATCCATGATAACAATATTGTGTTTCTTAAATATTAGGGTAGCTCGTATACACAATATAGCCAACAGTATGTGGACACCTGACCTGACGTGACTTTGTGAACCTCAATTTTGTGAGCCAATAGAAAATGAGGGTGGGGCTATGCAGACTGGAAGAGGAGCATGGTGCCATCTTAGACAAATAGAATTTTCCCTTGGTGCAGTTCCTAGTTTGAACTTTAACAAGCTTGTTTAAGCATGCATTTAGTAAAAACGTTTTGGGTAAGATAGACGTCTCTTAGCCATGTAGATATTTTATGTTAAATCGTAAGAACTTTGGACACCAAACATGTCCTGGCTTTTTGAATATATTTGTGTTAAGGGGACTATTTTGTACATAAAGTTAATGGCTGTACAAATTTGCATTGCTTATGCCTGTGGGTACTGTTTTATATTATTTGTGTTGTCCTCCAAGTGGTGTTTAAGACAGTGCGCGCGCGCGCGCGCACTCACACACACACACACACACACACACACACACACACCTTAATGTATTTAGACTTGCTTGTGACTGTAAGTCATGCCCGCTGAACTGAACCTTGAGTTAGTTAGAAATCACCTTGTGTGTATATGTGTGTATATGTGTGTGTGTGTGTGTGTGTGTGTGCGCAGGGATTTTTGGCCTGACTAACCAAGCAATTACAGTTGAATCCCTGCATTGCCTTTACTGCTGAGAGGAAGGTTAGGAGTGTGTGTGTGTGTGTGTGTGTGTGTGTGTGTCAACAGGAGGTATTATCCACAGCTGAGGTTCACTAATAAGGAAGTGCTGTTTCTATGCTTCCTTTGTTCTTTTGCTCAAGTTTCAGGCTTTAGACAGCTGTGTGTGTGTGTGTGTGTGTGTGTGTGTGTTTGTGTGTGGTCACAGGCAAAAAGCCAGTGATCTTTCGCAGGATTAATGTTGCTAGCCTTGCCTTTTATGTTCATGAGCCAGACAGTTGATTCAGCTCCCAAATCAGAATTGGATTGTTTACCATCATATACTGAAATTTACATTTGTAGTAAGTAAACATGCGATCTAGTCCCACTCAGTGCAGTTTTAATTTTAAGGCAATTATAATAACATATTAACATATTGTGTTTGAATCAAACCCTTGCTCATTAGGGCAGTTGTAAACACAGCACTTATATGAATCCAAAATGTGCCATGATTACTATGCCGGCTTGATTACACTATTCCGGCTTGATTCGACTTAAATGCAGAAACTGAAAACATGCTATTTATTTTGGGTTACAGGCAGCATTTTTAATATGCAAGCTGCTGAACTCACTCCCATCTATCAAAACATCTGTCTTGCAGGGTTTTTTTTTTTCCTCTAAATTTTTTTTCTCGCTCCACTTAAATCCATTCAAATCAGACACTCCTATTATTTATATATTGTTTAAAATTACAGTCTACAGCCTGTAGTTGCAAAGTGTGTGTATAGTAATGATACTTATTTCATCAACAAAAAGAACCAGAATAAACACAAATAGGCTGTCTGTATTTAAGTGAGCTTGTAATTACATATAATGTGTTGTGTGAAACAAACGGCTAAATTTTTAAACAATATCACAGGTAACATTTTGCCTGTATTTTGTGCAGAGCAATCGAAGGGTTACAGTCAGTAACCTTAGATCTATACAGTTGGTGTAACTAATAAAATGGCCAGTGAGTTTAGCTACAAGCTAGATGTACCTAATAAACAAATGTCTCAAAGCACAAATAAAAATACTGTAGGTTTTAAATCCTCTTGCCTCTGATCCCTAGAAGCTGAGCACACTAAACTAAAATAAACTAGACTAAAGCGATTGTAGATACCATGATATGCCGTGTGTGTGTGCGCGTGTGCTAGCTGATTCTGCTGTTTGAACCAGACTTGACAGGAGCATTGATGGAGACTCGAATCACTCAATGGAGCATGATGCATGATGATTTTCCACTGCAACATCAGTAACATCTTCTGACAGAAGCAAAGCAGATTCACACTGAGATTTGCCACACTTGCTGGCTTTAAATATCAATAAGAATCATTCCTTATTTTTTATCAAGTCACCCTCATCTAGATCCAGATTATTTGAGAATGTATAACTGTTGAAGAAAGTGTGGTGATCATCAGCGCTTGTTCCCAAAAAGAGTTAAGCAGTTGAGATATTGATTCACTTCCGGTTTTCAGTAGCCCTCAATGCTGCGAATGAACTCGAAGCTTGTTGGTTAAAATCGGATAATGTTGCTAAATGCACTGTTTATACCAAGATTGGTGTCAATACATAAAAGCATTGCGCAGAAATAGCCTCACATCACTCTACTGTCACATTTGTTTGTGTGTTATAGGCAAACCATCCCGCATATCAAAAATCCAAGAAATAAGTTTTGTTCTGGTTGTTTTCACAATGCTTTAGTCTAAATTTCATGATGATTAGACAAAATTTGTAGGACAAGAAGCAAAAAGAATTCACAGTAATGGAAGATCCAATGTGGTAGGAATTAACATCAATATATCCGTTAGCCCAAAGAATCAGAGTAAATCGGAATCATGTTTCTGCGATGTTGCGGTGTGGAGTTATTATTACAGATAGTCCAAATTTGCCCTGTTGGTGGTGCTAGAGTGCTTGAGCGGCATACACTAAAATTGCTGTGTGGGTCTTAATCAGGGATTAATAGTGCCCTATACCTCACTGAGTTTCCCAGCATGAACACGCTGAGACATGGCTACAGTGTGTTATTGATTTATTATTTTCTCAGTCTTGGCTTTCCCTAGACTTTTACCATCACCTCCTTGTAAACACAACCACTGTATAGTTGGAGAACAATATCATCACTGTTTAACAAACTCTTACATTTGTGAGTGAGTGAAGTTTTTTTTTCTTGTTTCTTTTTTTTCTTTAATCATTCTCAGGTTCCTTATGTGTGATGGTGGCCATGGATGGCCTTGAGCTGCTACCCCCTCCAACTCTGTTTCTGTCTCCTACTTTTAATGGATCTTTCTCTATTTCTTCCTTCCTCTCTCTCTGTCTCTGTCTCTGTCTCTCTCTGTCTCTCTCTCTTTTCACAAAGTCCAAACCAGAGACCTCCAGACTCGCCTTCCTCAGTCATGGACCACAGGTAAGGACACTTCCCGTCTCACCCACACACTTTAGGAGACACATTTGAGGTTCTTTGCTACTCCTAATGTACTCATTCTGACTTTCTTAAGTAGGACCAGAATGGAGATAAGAATGTGATGGACAGTATGTGATGAAGAATATGATGGACAAGGAAATAAGGGGAGAGAGCGAGACAAAAAAGACAAAGGAAGAAAGAAAAGAAATGGAGAAAGAGAGGGAAAGACAACATGAGAGAGGGAGAAAAAGGGGGCACAAATGCAGGATAGCAGGGATAAGAAAGCAACAAATGAGAAAAGAAGAGGAGGAAAGGAGCAAGTGTGAATGTATAGTATGAAATGACTTGTGGGCTCTCTCTCTCTCTCTCTCTCTCACTTTCTTTCTCGTTCCACCAGGTCACCATCTCTTCCCCCCGCGTTTAAAGAGCAAATCAAGACCAGCTCTGCCTCCATCACACATCCCCCTCCCCTTTCTCTACTGTTACACCACTGACACTTTTATGGAAGGAGTGGCCATGGGCCTGTATCTCTCTCTCTCTCTCTTTCTCTCTCTCTGCACACTATTCAGTAAGACCAGGCATGTTCCCATAATCAATCACACTATATACTTTCAAGTAAGTTCTATTCTCTCTTTCTCTTTCTAGCTTTCTTTCCTTCTCTCCTTCTGCTATATTCACTACTATACTATATAACTATATTCACTCCATTCCACTCCATGTCTGTGTTCCAGTTTTACAGATGAGGCTCGCTATATAGGCAGCATTTGAGCATCTAGGCAGTCTACATTCTGTGCCATTCTGCCTTCAGCTGTTGCCTGTTTTAAAGAAAGATTGCATGTGTGACTCACTGAAGGGAATCCAAAAATTCTGTTCACTGCATGAGTGTAACATGAAAGATTAAAGAGAACTCTTAATAATGTATTACAATATTGTGATAATATTGTATACTTAACTTCGATTACTGTGATTTGAAAATGTAACACACTCCTACATTGCCAGTCGAAGGTTTTTGGAACAGTTTAATCAGTATTATTGCCACAACTCACAAAATGATACATAATAGCAGTTAAATACAGAAAGCTAAATCTGTATGAAAATGATTAACTGCTTGCCCTAAGATCCCTAATGCGACTCTGAATGAGTGCTTTAGTAAAGACAGGCTCACCTGGAGGGTAAAACCATAAAGTCTATAGATAAAAGACAGAAATATGTGGTATGCATAAAGTGCCTATATAGAGTCATAAAGATTTAGAGGTTTTCTGAGTAGATTAGATCTAGATTGTTCCAACATTTAACACTAAACATTCAACAATAAACATTTCTCAAATTATTACACATTTAATAATAAACATTTCTCAAATCATTACACATTTAATAATAAACATTTCTCAAGTCACTATACATTAAATAATAAACATTTCTCAAGTCACTAAACATTTAATAATAAACATTTCTCAAGTCACTAAACATTTAATAATAAACATTTCTCAAGTCACTAAACATTTAGTATTAAACATTTATTCCCTGGTTTGAAGAATGCTGAGGTTTAGGCTGTTTAAAAACTTTTGGCTGGCAGTGTAACATAAAGCTCCATGCTAGGGCTGATCAGATCTCAGTCAGGTTATGTGTGTGTTCAGAATGCAGGCAATATGTGTCACTCCTTCCATTTAAATGTTGTGGTTGTGTATTAATCAATATTATCTGTATAACCTATATTATCATTGTTGTTGCTATTTACACTGATTATAATTAGCAAACATTCGATCAATTTGAAGCATGACGTTATCAGAATGATGATGCTGTACATTTTTAGGCCTTTTGAAGACGAATACAGAAGTATTTTTATAATCAGGTGAATGTTTTCAGTGTGTGTTATGTGTATGGGTGTGTGAGGATTTCAAAATATTTTATGTTCCTGCTTCATTCCAGCTGCCAAAGACAATCAGAATGAAGATTTCTCTGATGACCTTCTGTCTAATAATAGTACATATCATGTATTTCAAAACCAAAGACTTACAGTACGTGTACGTGTGCAGATCATCAGTTACACCACAATATATATAGTGTTCATTATACCGTCACCAGGAAACACATCTGTGATCTTTTCAGGATTATTATTATTATTATTTTTTAGGGAAGTGTTTTCCTGTCAATGTCCATAGACCCAGGTGGTGTTAATTGAAATTTTACCTTTTTGAGGCGAAATGATCCAAATAAAAACACTTCCGTGTGACACAGTATTGAAAATTGCTCACCTCAATTACCAGATAATCCACACACCAATACAATATAGACAGCAAGTCAACCAGAATTAGCATGTACAACATCTACATTAAAAGATATATTTTAATGCTAAATATAGTGGCAGACGTACACTGTGCAGATGATGTATGATCCTCAGGTCAAGTCTTTACATGTATAGTGACATGCCTTCCTTTTTTTCTTCTCATTTTATTATAACAGATAGTGAAATTAGGATTATTGTAGTGATCTTTCAAACAAAAGCTATTTATTAAGGGATTTAAGAGGTTTCAGCATTAACCACTGCTGTGTAAAGTAATCATCAGGTGACGATTTTGAGATTCCACCCAGAGCTCGTTATCTTCTCTGACTAGAATATTATTAGTTTTATTCTATAATAGTGTGGACAGTGCCAAATTCTAATGATCACAACTACGACAAAGTTATAAATGATTTTTACAAGTCACAAACTTTAATTACTGTAATTATATGACATGAATATTTTGCAGGAAAGGCTTCAGCTCAGGAAGCGCACACATGCTGAAGTACAGGCAACAATATCAGGACAAAAGTGACACACCATTATGGGTTAATTGCCATTTTAGGGCCACGACAAACGTAAAATAAAGAAAGTGACATGTGGCGGTCTGGGAAAACCCTTCAGAGACCTTTTCTACTATAAATAGTGCTGAAAAGTACAGGTGAGAAAGAAATATGTTTCTCTTTTTTAAGTGTCTGAACCGAAAGTAAAATGCCTGCATTTTAAAATATAAAATGTCAATTCCATTGAAAGATGCCCCGCCCACATCTAAGGTTTATAACCAAAGCTACTTATTGAAAAACAACATATTTACAAATTGTAAACAGTTATAATTTTACAGTGGGGAAAAAAGTTCTGACCTTGATTATTAATTTCTCAATTGGTCATTTAAACATTTTAAGTGCCCTTCTGTGTTTTGATGATGACATTCATTCACTGATCTTTGGTAAGCACTTTATCGTATTCTCAGGCTCTCTGTGGATCCTGGATACACTAGTCTCGAGGCGGGAGAATTCCATCCCCACATGGGATGGCAGTTGATCGCAGTGCATCTTTCACACACACATTCACCTAGGGGCAATTTGATGATGTTTTGGGGGAAAAAATCTTAATTTTTTCTTAGAGAAGTCAAAGTGCATTACTGGTGGAAAAACCTCAATTTTCTTTTTAAAAAAAATTTAGTTTTTGGCTTGTTTCCAGAATTCAGCCACAGCGACATCTGATGGGTTTTCCCAGACCGCCACACATAAATGTTGATCTTTTTTCCTTTGTGCCTGTGTGTGTTTTACACCAGAGCAACTTACTGTCAGATCCTGCCTTCAAGTCCTGTCAGAAATATCGTAATTACGAGGTGAGCACACTTGAACACCAGCACAATGTCGTAATCACAATTCAGGAATTTTTCTATGAGCCTTGACTTTCTGAGTTGGGGGTGTGACAATTACCAAAAAAGTAATGGCTCTCTCCAGTATGAATGTGACACCTACAGCAGATGGTTCTTTTGACTTCTTGTCATTGATGATACAAACAAAAAGAAATTCGCAGCGCCAAAGTTTCTTTCCGCCTAAAACCACTTGAACGCGCACACATGAACTTCCGAAGAAAATTTGAAGACATCATTAGACCTAACTGTTATTTTTTCTGGTGTTTTTAAACTAAATATAGTTCCATATTTATGTTTGGCTGTTCTGATTCTGCTTTACTTCAGTAGCCAGTTCGATTTAAATTCGATCATAGCGTCAGTTTCCTTTACACTGCTACTTTTCAGACCTACTAAGAAGGTGCTCAGAAGGTGTGAGCTGGACATACGAAGCTGTGGATCCTGTGTGTGTGTGTGTGTGTGTTTGTGCATGACTGTGGCATGTTTCTGATTGTTTCTTTGTTTTCTCCAGTGTCTGTATGATATTAAGTTGGAATGTTACCTGATCTCATGAGTGTGTTTTGCCAGCAGATACTGTATAAAACATCTTTGTGTAAAATCAATAAAGATTTTTATACGTATGTAAGTTCACTGTTGCAGTTCAAAGTCTTTTTTTTTTTCCATAGTAGACAACTGTGGACTGAAAACTTCACCATCTGATTCTTCTCACTTCTTTCTCCCCGGACACTTGGTTTTCTCCTGTGGAAGTGTGATAATGCAGCTATCTTTCACACCTTTCTCCCCTTCACACCTTCTCTCCTGGTTTATCATTCTCCCTTTCTTCTCATCATCTCCCAATCTGATCGCCTCTCTCTCTCTCTCTTTTTGCTCTCTCACCATAACTTTACTTCCTTTCGCTTGCATTCCCTCTTCATCTCTCAATCCTTCTTTATCCTTTCCCTCTCTCACCTTGGTCTCTTTTCATTCTTGCCTTTTCACTCTGTGCTCCTTCAACTTATTCTCACTTCCTCTCTCTCTCTCTCTCTCTCTCTCTCTCAAACACACACACACACTAAGGTATAACTCTTTTTTGCCCTCATTTTGCACTTTTGCCTCTCCTGCACTTTCTCACTCCATCTCTTTCTACACACAAAAAAACACAAATAGCAAAACACTTCTTAAATAACAGAACAAAAGTTCAATTTTCTTTCATGTTCCATAATGCTTTGCAGCATGACAGTCCCGAGTGCCACTGGGAGTCACATGACTTTGACAGAATGAGGATGATGCCTTATGATTCCTTGCGAGTGTGTGTGTGTGTGTGTGTGTGTTGCCCTCCAGAAAGACAGGGATAGAGAAAAGTGCAGGAGAGCAAGATTTCAAAAAGCAGTCACACCTCTCTCAGCGCAGAAAAGAGAGAGAGAGAGAAGAAGCGAGAGATCAGGGGATCATAAGGCACCAGTCTCATTGTGTAAAAGTCACACTTCCTGGTCATGTGATTCCCCATGGAACTCGGAACTGGCATACTGCAAAGCATTATGGGATGGATAGAAATAAAAGAATGTGTGTGTGTGTGTGAGTGAGTGTGATCTCACCACTGAAGTATGACCTCTCTGACTGATTTACCTCACTGGAGCACTTTGTTTCAAGAACAATGTACGGTATTAATTATGTCACTGTATGTGCTACTAGCTGTTACTATTTCTAAAAAAAAAAAAAGAGAGATTTTTCTCAATATCAGTACATTTGGCAATAGAGATTCTATTCAATTCTATTCTATTTGAGTTATTGTATTAAACAGCAATAAAATAATACTGAGTAAAGAGTAATGTTCACCCTATCTTGGGAGCTCAGAAATGTCTTGAACAAGTTAGCTGATAACATACTTAAGAATCAATATCATATTGTGAGGTATAACACCCATATAATGTACCCCTTGAAAAAACCTTAAAACATTGCTAAATTTCTCTTGGATGGCTGATAATTATTATATGGATTGGGTCACATATAGTATAGCATAAATAAAATATAAATAAATCTATTATTTGCATCAAATTTGTTAATACAGCTTGACCTTTTTCCATTTAAACTAAAACTTCAAAATTCAAAATGTATTTAAATGGCTCAGTATTTTTTAAAGATCTACTTTTTGCATATAGACTGACTTAAAAATCAAAGGGGAAATCTGCATATTATGACTGAAGCTAAATTACAAAGGGTAAAGCTACAGAGCTCCCTCTTGTGGTTAAGAGTGGCAATGATTTGTTTATTGATGTACAGTAGTTCATTTCTTTTTTCGTGAATAAACCTCATAAATTGGTGATGATAACGCAGTATGGTCCTGTTATGTGTTTTATCTGATCCAGCATTTAATTATAAAGTTTCAGCTGATGAATTAAAGCAGGGTAAATCCTCACCTTTGACACAGAGAGTAAGAATCGATCCTTATACCACAAAGTAAAGTAGAAACATCCGTACATTTATTTGAAACATAACAGGTAATGACAACAATGACAGTTTCATATAAAATCTGTTCCAAAACTGGACAGTCCTTCTCCACACTTCCTTTATGCCTTCTTGAAAATCCTCTTAGCATCAACACCTTCGTAGTTGTAGCACTGTGTAGGACAAACATCAGAATACATCGAATTAGGAACTTTTACAAATTTTTATAATTGTCTTTAATAATTAAACCATTCACATCATTATTTAATTCCATTTTAACTCTAGTTTAGCTATATCGACATTCATGGTTCTCATCAGCCAGCCCTGCTAATCATGCTAGCCCTTTGTCAGAAAAATAACTGGAATTTGTAGCACTTAATAGTTTTACGACACAGACATCCAGATTGAGAAACTTCATGTCGACTACAGCTGGGTGAAGTCTGATATGTGAATTTGCATCAATGCCCTGTAGCAGAACTGCTTTGGCTGCATTGACACTTGCAGTGCAGAAGATCCAAAATGGAGGATCTCCTAATCCTACTGTTTTTATTGAATATGTCCCAACCTTACTATTAATCATTCCATACAAAAAGGAAGCTGTATAACCATAGACTTAGACTTAGACTGCAGTTAGACTGTATAACCATCTTTTAGTTTATGTTTCTAGCTTGCTAGCAAGCAAATCGTACAGATTAGCAAGCAAAGTAGACTGCTTTGTATATTGATATAACTGGATTTTTGTTAGCCGCAAATTACTTGAGGAAAGATGTTAATAAGTCATGGCTAAATGCCATGTGTAACATATAGCTAGATGTTGTATGTGTTCAGACTAACTGTGTGTTTGTTTATGTGTGTGTGTGTGTGTGTCACCTGTACGAGTTCCCCACCAACCAGTGACCGGGTGGTGGTCAGGGTGTTGCCGTTGTCCTTCCTGGTGAATGTGCCTTTTAGAGTCTCTCCCTCCATCACCCAAGTGCCCTGAGGGACAACACACACATACAGTATATACACACACATACGTTTAGTATATACACACCACACATTGTACAAAGGTACAGTATGTTAGTTAAAGACCACATGTAGGATTTTTTTTTTTTTTTTTTCAATTTGAGTTTGATTATATATTTCAATTTTTGATTTCACAAATGATGTTTTCAACTCTAGCACTCTCGGCTAATGATTGTTCTTTACTGATTATTGACTTTTGGTTCTCACAGTGAGCTCAGTGCCATCAGCCATTGAGTACTCAAACTGCACTCCGAGCGTGAACTCGATATCCTTGGTCCTGAAAGTGCTCGACTCCTTAATGATGAACTTGTCTCCGTTCTGCTCAATGATGAGCTTCAGGTTGTCGTGTTCAGCCAGCTTTCTCTTCACCATATTAATGCCTGTACACACAAACACACGCACACATTTCACACACTCTGTTGCACATATTTGCTTGCACGTACTTATATATGGGTATATTATTTGCATTTATGCCATTGACTATTATACAAAACTGTGCTTGTCAGTTAAAGTGAAAGGGTGTGACCTATCTACTGTCAGTCCTATTGAAGGAGGCGAACCCTACGTTCTATCTGTATTAAATGAAGGAGGTGTGGTCTTTGTGTCTATCAGTCACATTGAAGGAGGTGTGTCCTCTCTGCTATCAATCCTAATGAAGGTGGCATGGCCTCTGTGTCTGTCAGTCATAGTGAAGGTGGCAAGGCCTCCTACTTCTCAGAGTTAATTAACTTTTTGCACAATAATGAATCATGTTGATTAAACAGCTCTAGATTCTGTCACATTAGCTGTTTTGTATTAGCTTTAAATGTATTTTTCATCTTTTAGATTGTTGATCACATGTCAGGCACAGATCATCTCACATATCATCTCAGAAGGAGTGATACAACATTCATTGATAATGAAATTTATGCTAAAATTCAGACTAAACACCAGACTAAACACCATTTCATCTGTTTTCATGACTTATTAATTCTAGCTCTTATTACATTATCTGTTAATAACTAATACTTCACTCACCCAACTTTTCCATAAACTTGTCGTAGTTTTCATTACGGTCGATCTTCCATGTGCCGTTGAATGCCATGTTAGAAATAGACACAGATCAGGACAGAGAGAGAGAGAGTGGAGTAAAGAAGGTGAATTTGTCGTTCTGTCTCTGTGCTTTTATAGAGGAGCTTTATCTCTGCCCATTATCCAGCCGATGATGTGGTCATTATAGGTCATAGGTCACAGTCAGTTTGAACATTACAATAAGGTCATCGAGATAATGAATGCCTCTGGAGTATATTATTGCCCAACACTGGAAGCCAAAAAAAAAGTGCTCAGATTGTATTGAATATGAGATAACAGGATTGGCAGGATGGCCCTGACAGAGAGACACAGTAATGCAGAGCGGCAGTGACTGAAGTCATTAGTATGTCTCTCAGTTTTAAGTGAGTAATATGCTTTGTGGAAATCCAGCACAAATACATTCACACTTTGGTTATCAGAGTGAGACAACACAACCATGATATTTATGAGGATATTTAAGAGGGAAAAAACAAAAAACAAAAATGCAAACATGCAATGTAGGTTCTGTCCCATATCTCCAGTATATACATGAATATTATATCAAACATCCTTATCTGGATGTAAATGTAATTTAGACGTTAACGCAACCTTTGACTGGCTGCACTTACATGACTTATGGTTTCGTAATATGTAAAAATTTGTAGACATCACGTTATCTATAATCTGATGCACTAAATGTCTTTCTATAAGTCTAAGGTTCACAAAGGGAGGGTCAAAGTTCCCTAGCTGTAGTGAAATTATCACCTGATTAGCTTGACATGGACAAATGAGGTAATGACAGAACAAACTTTCCTATGCTTGGGAAGATGATAAGAGGACAAATTCTGCAGAATTGTGTCTACAAAAACCTGCTTGACTTAACACCAGACATTTGTGATAAAATTAAAGACATTCTTAAAGGATATTTCATTAAATCCATATAATTATATTTTACAATTGCCCCATTTGCCAGAGCTTTCTGATTTGCTGGGGTATAAATTGAGGTTGCACATGTAAAATCTCTTCAGAGCATTTCATAGATTAAAAAAAGTGGATTAAGACTAATCCAGGACTGAATGGTTATGAAATACTGTTTACATTATTGTAAGTTACTGTACGTTGTTTGATGTGTAGCTCTTCATTAGTTTCAATCTGAACCATAATCCACCAAAAAGAGGGGTTTTTAAAATTTAGTCTTCCAAAGTGAACTGTGGCTCAGTATGCTGATGGAAGAATCACATTTAACATTTAAGATGATCTGTACCAGAATGACATCCTGGGCAATTATAGGAAATGTGGATTATGGGTAATGTGAATAATGGTAAAAGTGAAAGTCCAGTCTACACCATAAAAGCACTGTGCCACAGGAGTAAAGAAAAGCAATTAAATGATGCATTGTAAATGTAAATTGTATAAGAAATTAAATGTCTTTTAGAAATGGGTAACAACAACTGCACCGAAGAGAAGATTAATGGGGAACCCAAAAGAACATTGAGACATTTAAAATGAAAATCCACAAGTTGGAAATAGCCTACACCATAACAGTAACTCAGGATTTTATTTCAAATACTGGCAACACTACTGATTAACATGAGTGAACTACTCTTTTAAAATGTAAATCAAAAGGCCATTTAAACTATTTTTCTTTCACAAATCTGGAACAAATCATCTTGTTAAATACAATACATAGATGTGATTTTAATATTAGTTTTTTTTTTTTAAAAAAAAGCACTTTTCCATCACAATTGTAGAATGACCCAGTTATAGTGTGAAACCCATAGAAACAAAGATCAATGTAATGTCAAAGAAATCCAACTTTGGTACATGTAAACAGAAAAATTATTGAAAAATTATAAAACGGAAAAATTATTACTGAGCAGAAATTATACACTTTATTAGGTATTTGATTAACCATTTGGCTAACCAAAGCATCATATCACTTGGACTTTAAAAGAAAGAACAATGTTTACTTGTTATATCTCACTACATCTTTGTGAGCAACAATAAAGCAGTCGCTGTAGCCACACACACACACACACACACACACACACATGATTTGTCTGTCACAGAGATACTAATTCATATGAAGATAAAGATATAAAAAAATTACTTATGAGGCTGCTAAATCCTAAATCTAACACCTCTTTAAGCACTTAAAGCAGGTGTAAGGTGTAAAGTACACACTTTTAGAGACTACCTATGATTTAAGTGTAATTTAAATACATCATGATTAATAATCATCATTTTTGCCTGATTACGTCCAAGCTGTTCTTGTTACCCTAATACGTAGAGTTTTTATTTAATATATAAATGTGTTTTTCAGTAGACAGCATCTGCATACTGTTAATGGTATTTCGATTTTCTCGAGTTCTTTATCAAGGACCACCATCACAGTGATGAAAATTCCACCCACGTGCTTAGACACTACTTGTGTGTTCATGCTAATATACACCTATTTGACAACATCACTGAAAGTTACAGAACTATATTATCAACATTGTGTAAATCTGTGCTTGTGATCCTCTTGAGATCTGAACTGATGATATGTGAGGTGAAAGTGTGCAAGTGTCAACCTGTTATGAGTTTATCACCAGAAGGAATAAAAGAACGATAGCACGACAGATGGGACTTCCTGATTTAAGAACGCTAGCTTACTACTGTGTGATTCATACTAAAGCTGGCACTCATTAGGTTTCAGCAGGGTCACATTGCACATCACAGTAGGCGTGTCTTTGAGTTCATATATGGAAGTACGAATGATTCTGAAAGATCGAATACCATAGAAGGGAATGTGGGTATCCTTATGTCTACAAGTCATTGGCATTCATCTTTACAGTCCTAGGTCCAATTCCTGGCAATTCTTTTGTTATGTTGAGGTTCTGTGGGTAGAAAGTTCAGGAATAAAAATATTTCATAATAAATACATTTGGCTAATGTAGCTAATATTAAATAGTTGGATTATGTTCATAAAATAAGGATGTGCAGTGATCATAATGAGGTTCATGTGTTATTTATTTACACAGCACAGTGTCTCTGTCTGTGAAACAGTTATATATGATCTGTTATATGTCAAAGTTGTTACCGTTATTATTCAGATATTATAGTTATAAACCCAACTGACTGGTCACTAGAAATGACTGGGATTAATGCCAATTCAAATGTTAATAATGTCGTGGGTCTAACTATCCATAAAATGCCTAATATATACATATGTCCATAAAATAAGGCTATGCAGTGATCATAACAGGGTTCATATTTTATTTACACTGGAAGGTGTCTCTATCTGTAATTTGTTATATGTATATGTACATTTTGAAATGAAGAACATAAAAAAATAAAAATAAAGATAATAGTAATATCACAAACATAAAACAATAAATGAATGTTTAATAAATCACACACTGAGCTTTTATCAAATCTTAAAAGTATTTTTCAGATTGTCTAATAAACTTTTGGTACATCAGGAATGAAAAAAAGTGACCATGGATTAAGATATCATAGTGTTCTAGTTAACACATTGTGACACTGGATTCTAGAAATCCTGAAGAGCGAAAAAAAAAAAAGTCCTCTGGGCACTCAGCTGAATTATTATCACAGCACTTTACCGAGAAGACTTTCAGTGAGAAATAAAACAACCAAAATTATGAACTACTACACCTACAACAGCCAACTCTGCGATGTCATCATAGCGGTTGAAGGCGCTCAGTTCCAGGCTCACAGAATAGTGATCTGGGAATTAAGCCCATATTTCAGGTGAGGCTCAAAAATCATGGCAGTGAAACATCTCAGAGATATAGTGTCAAGTAGAAGAATGATAAAGGAGATGAGAGCAAACAGTTCGATAGTTTGTGTTGTAGAAATGCCAGTAGAAAATCAGCAGTATGATACATTTTTCCTAAATATTATTGTTTCCGACTTATTTTGATTTACTTGCCCATGGTAATGCTTTCTTGTTGCTGATATTTAGCTTAAATTTCTTTACACTATATCAGGAATGTATATTCCTTTAATTAACCCATTAAACTACCAGGACCGGTCAGTGCAGCCAGACCTACAGTCCTCACTCTCATAATTACACAGCTTTTCTACTAGTTTAACTGTAATAAGCTGGGACTTCAATATGGCCGAATCCCAAATTCCTGTTCACTTTGTATGCTCACTACACAGGGTGTAATGGTGTTGTATAAAGGTGTCCCAACAAAAGAACTGCAAACTGCAACTGCTCGACCTGAGAGCCTGAACTTTCATTTGTTATAATATAAATATAGAGTATGTTTTGACTCATATTTTTGTCTTCTAAATATTCTAGAGCTCTATTCTCAAGGTGGAGCAGCCCATGCCAGTTCATGTACACCATCCCTGGCGTGGCTCCGAACATAATGAAGTCCATCATCCAGTATGCTTACTCAAAGCGGATAAGAATCACGCGAAGAAACGTGCAGGCTGTCTTGGTGGCAGCTGATTATCTGCTCATGAGTGACATTGTTCGCCTTTGCTGCCAGTTTCTGGAGAAGCATCTCTGCCCAGAGAACTGCATTGAAATATGGAGGTTCGCCAGTACACACTCCTGGAACGAGCTGAGTAATCAGGCGTTCCTAATGTTGGAGCAGAGCCTGCCGTACCATCTTGGTGCTCCTGTACCCAGAGCATATTTCCAGCTACACTCCATCTTGCTCAGCGTGGGTGAATGTTCTGGCAGAAGCCATCAAACGCCACACACACAGCCTGACTGCAACAGTAACTGAGCGCGGAACTTTGCATCCAACTCAGACCATGCACACACACACACACACACACTCTCTTTTTTTCTATTTCTTGTTTCTCTTCTTGTTATAACAAACACATATCTTAATTATTAAATATATACAGTATATTGTAAGAGGTTGTGTTGTTATTTGGTGGCTGATGTGGCACACCTATCATTTATTTCTCTCTCTCACTCTCACTCACTGTGTGTGTGTATATGTGTGTGTGTGTATGAGAGAAAGAGTGTCAAGATGGACGTGACAAAATGGAGTCTTGGGGTTACCTTTGACAAACCACAGGCTTTTTTTAGCACACTCTGCTCTTCTGCAGCTCTGTTTTGTCTCTTCCTTCCCTGCAGTCTTTCACACACACACACACAGCTCAATACCAGCAAGGTTCAGGTGTGCCACATCAGCCATTACCCTCTGACTCATCCTCAAACACCTCTTTCACAATGCAGACCTATGCAAATCACACCTCCACCTGCTACAATATATTTATTATATATCGTATACTGTATATATTTATGTATTGTATTCACTCTATATATATATATATATATACAGTTGAGTTGTCTGTAAATAAATGGACACTTTTATTTCACTTGCCTTGTTGTGTCTTTGTGTTTATGATGGTTTTCACAGTTGGAAATAGTGTCCCTAAACACTTTTATACATCATACATCATGTACAATTCAAGCTAACACATGCCTGGATGTACAAAATTTTCCAAAAATATCTTCTGAGATGTTTTTTTTCTTTTCTTAAAACATTAGTGATTATGTGATTATCTGCCACACCTGATGCAGCCCATCTAGCGAACTTAGAATCGCTTAGAAACTAGCGATCTACAGAATTTGTTTCATTCTTGCTAATTTCCTGACCAATGATTTGTTGTTAAGACCATTAAAAGCTTAATAATTTGCCATTTTGGGCTTGATCCTTTTTGCCCAGGATTGTACATCATGTGTGAAAGGCTGACATGTAGAATGTAACAAAGAACATTTTGTGAAAATTTGTTGAATACAAATCCACCACTAGGGGGCAGTGTTTCATACAGTGAACCAATCTTAATCCAACCGGATTTTAATGGATTTTAACTCACTAAAAATAACTTGATAAATAACAAAAAATGCTAAGGACTGTTTATTAAAATGTTATTATGAATGTCACATGAATTATTATATTATGTAATTATGCTTATTTTATTTTTAATTCGTGTATAGAATTTATTTCTGTTACCCTGCTTCAATTTTTTTTGCTATTTGTAATTGGTCATATTTTTAAATCAGTATTTGTTGCATTTAAAATTATTAAGATAAAAAAAAAAAAAGATAAACTGATCAGAGGTCAAGTCTCTCTCTCTCTCTCTCTCTCTCTCTCTCTCTGTGTGTGTGCGTGTGTGTGAGATTAATGTACCTGGCCTGGTTGTTTATTTTAACTCTGCTGACGGTGCGTTTAGGATTTCATGCTTGGCTAAACGTACATCCTCACACACACACACACACACACACACAGTGCCACCCACTACAGTAAGCAGGCACCTGCATCACCCACACCTGTGTGTTTGTGTGGTAATGAAGCGGCACCAGGTGCCATGCAAAAGCCCTCACTCTCCTCCATCTCACACTCTTCCCTCTCTCTCCTCCATTTCCCTACCTCTCTCTCCTCCATCTCCCTCTTCTCTCCTCCATCTTGCACTCATTCCCTCTTCTCTTCTATCTCCTTCTATCTCTCCTCCATTTCCCACCCACTTCTCTTTCTCCTCCATTTCCCACACATTTTTCTCTTTCTCCTCCATCTCCCAGTCATCCCTCTTTGTCCTCCATCTCCCACTCATCTCTCTTTCCTCCACCCCAGACTCACGCATCTCCCACCCATCTCACTCCTCCATCTCCAACTCTTTCTCCTTCATCTCTCACCCATCTCTCTCCTCCACCAAACATCTGATGTGCATTTTATTGGTGCACCAGTAGAAGGCTCTTCTGTTCCCTATAACGGCACTTTTTGCCGTTCGGTGGATATAACAGAAATCTCTGAATACATACAGAATGATATATAATATTAACAAATAATTTTGTTAATATTGTTCTTTGTTAACAATGTTAACATTGGTCTGCGCATTTATTGCGCTGTACTGGTGTTCATAAAACATAAAACAGATCAATACGATTCCTTCAATACGTCTGGGGAGAGGAAATTGGCGGATGAACATCAGTACATCGCATATTCTGCGCAGCTGATTATATAGGTATCAAATGACAGTGTTATGCGCAGTAATTGCGCTATACTGATGTTCATAAAAGCGCAACCTTTCACAGCTTAACCCTTAACGCTTAACCAATTTAGACGTCGCATAGTTTATTTAATCACACATTATAGCTGTTAAAACATGGAATTTAGCGTTTTGTCATGCATATTATGCTCTTTAGGTCTAATTATTTGTATGTTTTGTTTACTTCTTTATGTTTGTATATTATTCTTTATTTGTAGCCTCTCCCTGGTGTTGATTTGTTTATATTGTTTACAGTACATGAGAAATGGTGAGAAACAGGATTAACCAATCAGGATCAGGCGTTCTTTCTGCTTCTGTTTGAAAACTACTAGCCTGCTAGCTAGGTAAATTGTCATTACTAGCATGTTGTTTTCATTGCATAATTTCCAGTGGAACTGTCATGAAATTATTTTAGTTCCCACATCTAGTAACATGGTTCATATAGCCTTACATAATTAAATTACACATTTTGAGTATCAGCACCAATTATACTATCTGGTATGCACCCTAATTGCACTAGGTGGCTAACACAGCTAATCTTAGTTTGGTGAATTTTGACAACCTAGCTATCTAACTCACTTTAGTAAGTTTGGCCTATATTTATTCCCACAATGTTAGCTAACTTTAGTTTACTCTGTTTGCCACAATGTTAGCTAAATTTAGCTTTCTCTCTTTTCCATAGTGTTACGCTCTTTTCAAAATTGGCTACATTTACACGCACCTCAATATTCTGATATTAACTGGAATTTTGCAATATTCTAATTAGTACTGAGTCCTGTTAATGCCGCAATCCGGTTGAGCGATTCAGATTAAGACAATATTCTGATTACCCAAATTCCGATTCTCATCCCTGTAATATGCCTGTTTTTTTTTGTTTTAAATTTGTTGCATAGAAACACCTTATTCAGAAAATCCACTGAAAGCAGATATATGTGCATGCTCATGCCACAAGGAATTGTGGGTGCTAACGCAAGCATAGTAACAACCATGGATATAGGAATATTCCGATGCCTGTACACATATAAATATCATATTTTTTATACATAATAAGGCTGAAACCCGAATATAGATCTTAAATTGAATTTGTTGTGCATGTAAACGTAGCCGATGTTAGTTACAGTTAACTTACTGTCTTTTCCACAATTCTAGCTGACTTTAACTTACTGTCTTTTCCATAGTGTTAGCTAGGTATAGCTAACCTTAACAGGAACTTAATTTAGCTTACTCTCTTCTTCACAATGTTAGCCAATTGTAGCTTACATTCTTTTGTCTGTGGTAGTTCTGGTTTAATTGGCAAGGGATATGTGTGTGTTGGCACAGTGAATGTTACGTTGCATTCAAGTAGAGATCATAAATCGTAACTTGTCATTACTTCCAATCAAACTGTCTACTTCCAACCAAAGAAAACGCCTGCTCAGCTCTGAATTTTTACTAGGGAACTCGGGATGGTCTCCTCAACTCTGAGTTCCTCCGAGCAAGTGAAGTAAAAATCAGCATCACTGCTCACAGCATCAACAGTAAACAAAGTAGCACTTCTTATCTTTAAACGAGTTGTATATACACAAGTATTTGCTTTAGAATCAACATACAGATATATACACTTGTTAAATCTATAATATTGACTATACAGTTTGCTGTTTTGAGGAAAAATTATACATCACTTATCACAGTTAGCTGGCTAGCTTGTTGATAACAGAAGACGAACATGGAGGCGGCCATTTTTCCCACTTTGTAGGTCTAACGCATGGAGATCAAAAACGACATTCCGCACTCCAACTTCCCACTTCAGAGGTAAGTCGATTGCAGCAATAGCAAAGTGTGTGTATGTTGACACAGGTAGTGTTAGCACAGTGTGTGTGTGTGTGTGTGTGTTACAGTGTGGTGCGTGCAGCGTTATTGTTGGTGGTGTGTTAATAAGGTGTTAATCCTCTCGTTACCTGCTGTGACCTGTTTATTGTGGAACAGTGCAGTGCTGAGCTCTTAATTACACGCTACCTGGAGCTGCACCTCTCCTTTTCTCTGGCCTCGTCATCCTCCATTCATCCAGCTTACAAAAGGGATATTCTCTCTCTCTCTCTCTTGCCTGTCTTAAGGTTCCCTGAGATCCCTCTCAGTTTCCTCCATCCTTCATTGCTTAGTTAAGATTTCTCCTTGCCTCCTAAGTTTCTCGTCTTAATTTAGTGTTAAAATTTCTGTTTTTGTTCTCCCTCTTTGCCCATCTTTCTCTCTCCCTCTCAGCCTTAATGTCCCTCAATGTGTCATTATCTTCTTTTGGTACTTCCTACTCTCTCTTTTTTTCTGTTTCCCCCCTTTTTCATATTCTTTTTTTTCCCTCTACCTCTCACCTTTTTTTTCAGTGTCATTATGTCCCTTTCTTTCACTTTGTCTGTCTCACTGACTCTGTCCACCTTTCTGTGAGAGAGAACCAGAGGGACATGCAGAAGAGTGCAAATGACAGGGAGAAAGAGAGACAGAAAGACAGTGAGACAAACGGAGAGGGAGAAGTACAGATGGAAGGAGTGAGACAGAAATACACAGAGAAAAAGACAGAGTATGACAGCAGGAAGAGAAAGTAGAATGGGGAGACAGAAAGAGGGTGAGACAGACAGACAGACATACAGATGAATTTCTCACTCTCTTCCTGCCCCCCTGTCTCACTCTATTTCTGTCTCCCCATCTGTGTCTCACTTTTTTTGTCTCTCTCAGTCTGTCTAACTCTTTTTCTGTCTCCTCATCTCTTTGTCTCACTCTGTTTCTGTCTCCCAATCTGTGTCTCACTTTCTTCTTTCTTCTCTTAGTCTGTCTCACTTTGGTTCTGTCTTTCATCTGCCTGTCTCACTCTCTCTCTATCTTTTCCTCTGTCTGTCTGTCTCACTCTTTCTGTCTACTTCTCCCTCTCAATCTGTCTCACTGTCATTGTCTCTCTCTTTCTCTCTGTTGTTCTCAGTCTTCTGTCTGTCCCTCTGTGTCTTTCACACATTCTTATTTTCTGTATCTTCTGCTCTTTACTTTCATTCTCTGTATCTACTCTTGCTTCTTCTCTTTGACTATTTCATTTTCTGTTGTCTGATCTGTAATCACAGTTGTGTTTGAGGAGTCAGATTGAGAATCAGATTGAGGAGGGCAGACAGACAGATTATCACACTGTTACCTGCATAAACACCACTTTGTTGTGTTTAGAAGGTGGAGAAACAGCGGTTTTCCTCATTAAGCCTCACTGCTGCAGATTCTCCTTAATAAGCCCCTGCGGTTTTGCCCCAAGGAACCATCAGATTCTTTTCTTCCAGCTCTAAAGTAACAATTATTCCTCTTGAGGTGGCAGATGCTGCTGCTGTTTTGGTTACAGTCAAGTCCAAAAAATCTGAGTGTACCACCAAGAGCTGCTTTTATTTACTAACCGGGCTGTACAATTAATCTGAATTTAATCATGATCACAGTTTAATTAATTCCATTAATAACATAGTGGACAAATATCTTGGTAATGTTGATTAGTGATGTTTATTAAATTATGAAATAATTGAAAACTTGATTATTGTGATTTAAGGTTTTATTCTGTTTTATGCCACAGTGCTGTTGAATTCTTAAATCTGTGTTATATCTGCTATAATGTACGTAATAACTGGAAATAATTTGTTTAGTGGATGTTCCACAATATTAAATGAAACTATAAACGGATAAAAATTTGATGCGATGTTCATTAATAAATGAAAAATTGTAATAATTTGCAAATTGCTGTGGTATAAGAGAAATGAAAACTTTGGGATGTGCTGTTATAGGAAAAATATACAAACGGCAGTAGTAACATTAACTCCACTTCATGTCACTGATTATTTTCCCATAACAGCACATCCTTGTTTTATTCCTTACCTAAAGATGTGCAGGGATCGATTTCCTACTCATGTTTTCTAAAACGTTGTTACCACGGAGAAGCTTGTGGATTTATTAAATTCACAAATGAATGTTGTACTTAAAAAAAAAAAAAAAAAAAGAAAAGTGAATATAAAGTTCAGGAGAGAGAGACAGAGAGATCTGTGCTCTTTTTTACTCAGAAGGTATGAGAAAGATTAAATCTGAATATCTGGGATGCGAGTTGCGTGATGCGTAATGTGTGCAAGAGCACAGCATCGTCACTATGGTGGTTAACACTGATTAACTCTGATCTGATTAACACTGTGTACACTCGCTTTATCTGTGATAACATGAAACCCAGAGACAGCCCGAGGCAAGCTCGAGATGTACACTGAAGATTATACTGGAGAGGAGAGCCGGGAATGGAGGATACGCTAAACTGAGAGGGGACACGAAAAGAGAGAGAGGATGGGCAAGCAAGAGTCATTTTTTTCTCTGTACATTTTCTTTTATAAGCTTACACTTCTGTTCCAAATAAATCATATTTTAAACTTTACTCCTTCATATTTTCAACTCTTTAAAGCGCAGGAATTCAGGAGTTGTTTTTCTCAGTGAGCTTAATGAGTTTTCTTGTAGGTTTAATAACAGATTAAGTGCTTTACTGTGTTCTGAAAAACACCAAACTAAATAACGTTTCATTTTTTTCTTTAATGTTGTATCATATGTTTTGATTATGCATGTGTCAACCTTTCTGTACGCTTTAAAATCCATCATACTCTCTCTTTATCTCACTGATAATCAATCAAACACTATGAATGGAAACAACCACAAATGTTTTCTCATAGATTATTGGTGGGGTCAGTGATAAGTCAGAACACTTTTTGTAATTTTCCTGCAGCTTCAATAAAATATCTGCTTGGAGAAAAACTAAAGATGTCCACCAACGTCCAACCACTCAGGACTAGATTGCTTGTCTTTACTTGCCTGTCTGTCACTCTGCCTTACAACTTTAGGTTGTCTTTAGGTACCTACTTCTTCTTAAAGCATCTTTGGAAAATATTCACAATTTTATCAGTGCGAATATCTTAGCTGTCCATCAAACAAGGGATATTCTATAAAATGTCCCTAAACAGTGATTCCATAAGAATCATCTCAGTTACATTGATTTAAAGGAGAAAAGTGACTTCAATTGACCAACTTATTAACTAATTAAATAATGTAGTAACAGAGATAAACACTACATCATTTCAACACTGGTGTGTTTTTAACCATCTGTTCAAAAATGTAGAATATGTTTTTTTTTTTTAAATGAAACTGTAATATTTATCTTTGATATTGGTCAATAAAATAGTTTCAGTTTTTAAAAGGTGCTTGTTTAGCACTCCTGAGTGGTGTAACAGAAAAGTGCATGCCCTGTCATCTGGAAATTGTGAGTTAAAATCCTGATGATACCCAAGATTGGCTGTGCTGTCTGGGTTGAGACATTCTCTCTTTCCCCTTTGAATGACCGTGACACCAGTCAAACGTAGCCATCTGTGAGCTCCTGTATGTGGAAGAGGGCAGATGGTGCGTACCTCTGTGTGTGTTACACTACCCTGTGATGCAGCAGGTGGAACAGATGCGTTTGGCCTGGCCGGCTTCACCTGTCTCGGAGGAAACGTGTTAGCCTTCAGTCGTGGTTCATACTTGTCGTGTTAGGGGAGAGCTGGCCGGTGGGTGGGATTTGGATGGTGGCAAAATAGGGGGAAAAGGTACTTGATATATAAAGGATGCTTCCACCTCACTGTAGGAAATGCTGTTACACCATTCATGGATGCTTCAGGTTCAGTGAGTGACACTTCCGTTCTTTTATGAAGGCTTCATGTTCAAATGGTTTTGTTTATGAGAATAGTACTCAGGCTACCTTTAGCTTTATTTCACCAAAATTCCTAACTATATCTGTCATTTCATAATTACTTAATCTTACTTAATCATAATCACAAAGAAAAGATTAAAAACAAGACACTGATAAGAGCTGAGCAGTTCTGTCGAAGTAGATTTAGAGAGAGGAGAGAATTTAGTTAAACAGAAATACATTGTTGTAGGATTATAAAAAGCAGTTTGTTATGATTATGCTTGTTTCAGGTTACAGTCGTGGCCCGATTACAGGAAGATAATGTAGCTCATGATGATGAGTGATTAAGAGCTATGCTTGGGTAACTTCATCAAGTTCTATTGTATGCACTTACAGCTAAGGCCAAAAGTTTACATACACCTAGACTAAAGATATTTAAACTTAGATTGAAGTTCTGTGTGACCATACAGTACATTTCCTGTGTTGCAAACAAGTTGTGACCAAGTTTTAACTTTCTGGCTGATGTCTTGAAGTTTTGCTTCAGTATTTCAATTCCTTGTGATGTTATTTATTGTTTGAAGTGCACCAGTCCTTTTTCCAGCAAAACATCCCATCCCCACAACATGATGCTGCCACCCCCATGCTTGACAGTCTTCAGATTAAAAGTGTCACCCTTTTTCTTCCATACATAGTGCAGATCATTATAGCCAAACTGTTCTTATTTGCTTCATCTGACCAGAGAACACTCATCCAAGCAAACTTCAGTCTTGCTTTTTTATGCCAGTCTTTTAGTAGAAGCTTCTAGTTCTTGTAGTAGAAGCTTTCAGCCTTTCAGGCCATAACAATATAGGACTGTCTTAATGGTGGATGTCCATACTTAAGTACCTGATGCCTCCAACTCCTTCACCAGTTCCTTTGTTGTTGTCTTGGGGTTCTTGTTGAACTTTTCAGACCAAAGTTCATTCATCCCTGAGAGTTAATGTGTGGGCCCAAGATTTTTATATTTGCATACAAGTGTTGGTACATATGCTTGTGGTGCTTTCAGTTATTTCAGAAATTCTAAGGAGGCAGTGGTTTGCTTCCTACCTGGAAGGTCGGTCATATCAGGTGACATGGAGGGGATCCACATCTGCAGACTCTCCACTGGTGTTCCACAAGGCTCAGTACTTGGTCCTCTCCTGTTCTCCCTTTATACCCGATCTCTTGGT
>CM075030.1:4927250-4949496 GCA_037576675.1 Pangasius sanitwongsei | reverse complement strand
TTGATAGACTTCAAAGCACTATTGTAAGTCGCTCTGGATAAGGGCGTCTGCCAAATGCCATAAATGTAAATGTAAACTAGACCTGTGGAGGTCCACAATTTTTTTTTCTGAGGTCTCTGCTGACTTGCTGGAATTTTACCATGGTATCATTGGCAAAAAACACTGGCTTTAAAGGTAGGCTTTTTTTTTACAGCCACAAGTGCACTCCCAACTAACTCCTAATTATGACAGTTGGCCAATCAGAAGCTTCTAAAAGTCATTACATTACAATTTCCAAACTTTTCCAGACTGTTTAAAAAGATTGTAAACTTGGTGTATGTAAACTTTTGACCCATTGGAATTCTGATATAGTGAATCAAAGCTGAAAGAAATCTGTCTTTTACATTTAAATGCTTGTGCAAGGTTATGGTAAATTTCTAATATGTTATATGATATGGCACAGAATATTCAAAACACAACAAGAACATGATATGGCACAGAATATTCAAAACACAACAAGAACAACATTTTAACTGATATAAACAAATATGTGTAAAATAAGTAAAAAAATATTTGGAGCATGCTATTATAGAAAAGTAATCAACAACAGATTGGTGTGAGAGGTACAGTAGAGTTACTATTACCATCTCAAAGTTGATTAATTTTCTATGACAGCATGTTGTGAAGTATAGTAATTATGAACGATACATCATACTTTTTATCCGCTTATAGTTATGCTTAATGTTGTCGAAGTCTCATGTTAGAAAATGATATTTATGTTTCAATTTTGGTATAAATATAGAAAAGGGGTTAACATTACGATGGCGAATGGAATCTGTAGTGTGTAAACATTATTGTAATCCATGGTCTAGTGTTCGTTCATCCTCCTCCTGTTCCTGATTTAACACTGACCGCATATTGACCCTGTGCCAAAAAGTCTCCGATATTTAAAGATCCATACAAGCATTGTTTGTTCACGGGTCATTACACTAAGCTTGCTCTTATTACTAAACCGTATGTACTTTTTAAGCAGATCGTATTCCCGGAAACCAGGAAGAGCGATGAGGATTAAACTGTGGTGATGACAGCTTCTGGCACTATGCAATACCAGCAGATTAACACCTCTGTTTGAAAGAATAACATAAGGGAATTTGCTTTATAACACTGAGGTACTGATTTACATTAACACAAAATCAAACAGTAAAAAGAGAAACACTCATGTGTAGTCACACATATACTTAGAGGGAGATGTCTATGTTCAGATGCTCTCCATATCTAGTTTTTTCCCCTTATGCAGCTGTTTCTGATTCATTACACTGCAAAAAAAAAAATGACATCCTAGCAAGAGAAAAAGTCTTGAATATAGTCAAATTTCCAGTTATACTATTACAATATCCTAAATACATGATAATTAAACCTATTTCTAGACATTTTTACTAATTTCGTTCTTTAAATTTTATTTTATTGGCAGATAATTTTGCTTCTTTCTAGAATAAATGCTTAAAATTAGAAAACTGAAAACCTGCCAGTAAAACAAGACTATTTCAAGCTTGATGTGTTTAATAATCATACAGTATATTGGGTTTACTATAATCTTTTAATAGGACATAGTAGATAAATGTGACGGCATTAAAGATATTTTTACTTGCTATTGTCATTGTTTGCAGTATATCTTTTTTTTTTTTTTTTTTTTTTTAACTGTATTCTGAAGGCAAAGTAAAAAATAACATGCTTTGGGATTTGTGTTATCTGCTATTAGTTCACAAAGTGTGTTTGTAAAGAACAGTGATAAGCATGGGACAAAAGTGTGGAAATCCTCTTAAGAGGACGAGTGCAGAGACAATAGAAGACAAAAGGAGAAAGAGGATTATTCTGTAAATCTGGAGGATCTCTTCCTCTCTTAATTGAGCGGGTTGCACTCTAAATGATTCCTGCTACTATAGGAAAAATGCCTGAATCTAATCACAGAGTGATTTCTAGAAATCTGTTAGTCATAGGCCATACATTTTAAAACTGAACTCAATTAAATGTATTGTGATCTTGGTATTATATGGGTCCAATTCATCTCCCATTCATTCATAAACCAGATAAAACCATTTAACACTATGTACAAAATTGCACAATGTCGTTTTTTTTTTTTTTTTTTGGTCTATTACCGTCAGGATTGTTTTGAAAAGAGATTGATCTGATACAGGAATTTGACTCATTTAACCTGAATGTGTGTATTGCTCTGTGTCTCGGCATCCCATGCACTGCACATCTGAGGGTCAGACCTTGAGTCATGTCCATAAGCCGATATTACACAGCGTCTGTCAGTGGACGGATGAGTCCAAATGAAACTGCAGGTGTGAGGGGTAGAAACAGAAATGGATTATTGAAAGTAAAAGAACAAGAGCCAGACTAAAAAAAAACAGAAAAAGATAGAGAATACAGAATGCAGAGAAAGAGAGGTGGGGAAGCGAGAAAATGAGAAAGAGAGACAAAGAAGCACAGAATATAAGAAAGAAAAAAGATATAATGAGAAATACACCTGTGCAATATTAACAGTCAGAGATACAGCAGTTCCTTTGCGTTTCTGATTTGAAAGATGGAGGCTGTTGTGGTTTCTCGGTAACATAACAAGCAACTTTTTTTTTTGGAAAAAAAATTTTTTTTTTTGATAGGAAAAAAACAGGTTGGTGAGGGAATGGATGTTTATAACTAAGTGATAGCAGGAACATGTTTCATGGACGTTTCACAAAATTAATTGTAACTATAAATGAATAAAAAGTTTGATGTGACGTACTTTGATTAATAACAAAATATAATCATTGGAAAATTGCTGTGGTGTAAGAGGAATAGAACACTTTGAGACATGCTGTTATAGGAAAATAATCAACTTTATAGTGGTATGATATCCGTGTCAATCGGGCCGCCTCAAACCACTTTGTCGTTGATTGTATATATATTTTTATAACAGCACATCCCCAAGTGCTTTATCTTTATGCCTCTTATGAATCCTCATAATCACTCCCATTCACTATCCAATATGTGGTTATGCCCTTGCTATAATGACAACTGAACGCCGTCACACACTCTCTCTTGGAAATTTCTGCAACATCAAACAAATGTGTTGATTTATCCTTCAGCAACAGCTTCATTATTAACTCAGCAGGCTTCAGCATATAACAGCCCCTCTCTCTCTCTATCTATCTAACTCTCGCTCCAGGTAATATAAACATTAATTTCTGCAGCAGAACCTTCAATTTTGGAAACACTTCCTTTCAGGCTTTCCTCCTTTCTCTCGGTGGACAGAGGAAATGACGGGACCCCCACAGTGTGCAGGACAAGAGGGCAAGCGCTCCCTGCTAGCTTTAGGAAACTGGTCGTCCTAATGGCAAAGCCACTGCTCTGAGCTCACGGCAGGACTTTTTCTCAATGAAAGGTGAACCCAGCGTGCCAAGAACAACTCTGTTGTGAGATTCTTGTGCTGCTTCAAAAATAAATTGGAATCAAAGGGGAAAACTAGCCGAGTTTTTGTCTCCTACTCGTACAAGGGGGAAAAAGAGGTTAAATTGGGCATTCAGGTGGCGACCCTTGAAGTACTACAGATCGAAATAATGAATCATGGGATTGAAAAGCATTGTGTGTTTAAGTTTTTAAGAGCCTAAATGTTAGATTTAGATTTGGAATTATTACACAGATTTCTACTGAATTCTCGATTCTGATTGGTCAGAAGATATTGTTTAATTTTCTATAACAGTAGCTCTGACAGTATTTCCAGCTGCAAGACAAAGCACACATTTATATTAATGTACTCATTTTTATATGACATCATTTCAATAATAACAGAGTCAGGAGCTTATATGGTAGAAGCACCACATAAACATATTTTGGAAAAAATGTTAAGTTTCCTGTAAGGAGACATTTATTTAACATTTTTGGAAGGAGTCTCCAGTGTCAGAGTTTTGTAACAGATAAAGCTGCAACCTTTCTGACACTGGAAAGTCTTCAGGATGGAGGACTGTGTGGTTTCTCAGCTAGTGAGTCAGAAGTAGGATTCTGATAGGAGCACTGGCTTGTAGAGCCTTGGGAGTCTAGCAGGTATAGGGTCAAGAGGAGTCCAAGGACTTGGATCAGGCTGGCAGGAGCAGGATCCATATAAGTACAGGAATCTGTGGGCTTCAGGATGGTAGTAGGGTCTAAATGGAGGCAAGGGCTTGGCAAGAGCAGGAAGTTGACTTACCGCCTCAGGAAAGAGTTACCCTGTAATTGGGGTGTGCACAAGATAGTCAAAAATGTGCATTCATTTTCAATAAGTACTTTATCTTGATCAGGGTCGAGCAGGATCCAGAACCTATCCTGGGATCACTGGGTGACAGGTGAGAATACACCCAAATGGGGCATCAGTCTATCACAGGGCACCATGCACACACACACACATACACACACACACACTTATTCATACTTAGGAGTAATTTAGCATAGCCAAACCATCTAATGGCATGTTTTTTGGAGGTGGGAAGAAACCTGTGTGGACATGGTAAGAAGTCAACAAATTCCAACCATTCCAACCCTTTTTTGGTATTGATAAGAGATCCGTATTTAGGGGGCATAGAAAATTAGGCTAAGTGAATGTGTAAGTGTATCAAATATTGTAAGCCATAGTTTAGTGTTCCCTCAACCTCCTTTTCCCGGTTCAGCACTGGACTGTTTACTGACCCAATGCCAAAAATCCTCTGATATTTAAAGATATTTAAACCTTTTTGCAGTGGATTGTGTATCTGCTACAGAGAGGTGTGTTAAAGTCAATCAGATGCACATCAATGCCACACAACCTGACAATTAAAGCAAACAAAAAACCCTCACGCTCTACAACGTCATGTTCCCTTAGCTTCAGAGGAACGCTAATCTCTCCTTTGTTGCTCTCACCTTTAGGTTCCCACTCTGTCATTAGGTGACCTTTGAACCCTGACTGACCCTGACATGACCTCCATGAGGTCACTCAAGCCCAAATAACCTGTGGTATAAGCGTGCATGCAGGCAGTTTGGAATGTGTTAAGACGGTGCTCAATACGACACCCTTTGATTCTTAACACTTCCTGCACCAGAATAAAGGACGAGCCAAAAACGTGTCACAGCGGCCCCTCAACGTGTCATCGGATCACAATGACAAGTTTAGGTTGTAATAGTATATTGTTAGCTTGAGAGCAAAGCTAGTGTGTGTTATCACAAGCCTGATTTGTGTGTGTGTGTGTGTGTGTGTTGGTTTCCCACAGGTTTTTGAGTGGGGCTGAAAGGAGACACTTGAGTGTGTTAAATGCCCACTTAACCTGTTAATCCTGCCCCTTGGTAAAGCCAAACTGTGACAACCCTCTTTTTCTCTCTTTCAGTCTCATCCCCTTTCTACAACATTCTTTCTTCATTATTTCCTCTATCTTTGTTCACACAAACCTTCAGATATATTCCAATAATAAACAACCAGTGCATTTAAATCAGAAGGCAGATCTGTAGTTAACGAGCTTTATCCTGAGGTAAAGCTTGCGAACTTGTGGAAGGTCCCTTGTTTATCATTCTTGTTCGAGACAATTCTGTAATTCTGTCCATAAAATTTTCAACAAACATAATGAACCAACTGAGAAGTAATGCTCCAAACAAGAAGTAACGTTCCATTTACAAATATAGTTAGCTATAGGCTTATAGTTAGCTAAGAGTCATAGTTGTGTTTGTAGGTTGTCAGACGTCATTCTGTAGTAAAAACAAGCTAGCTAACATCACCCCACCTTACAGCTTATGTAGCTAGCTTATGCAGCTAACATCCTAGCCACTAAGACTAACATTTCTAGTTAGCCTTAGTTAACAAACTTTGTTATTAGCAGCTGCTTATAAGATCTAGGGTCCATACTCAAGCAGATAGATGAGATAGATAGATAGAAGACAGATGAGCAATGGCTAAAAAAAATGCCACAGATTTTGGGTGAGGTTTAGACTTCAATTACTTTAGCCTTCTAGCTCCAGCACAAAGCTAAAGTCAGACCACAGATATGTCTGAATGAGTACATTTTGGGCTAAAAGTGAAAACAAGTTCTAAACTATATTGGCAAATCTGCATGACATTCTCTGAAGAACTATTTACTGCTATGATTTTGAGCAAGATACACTTAGGTTATCGGTTAGTTATTAATTTTGCAGTTCCCGAACAGAACTGAAGCAAAACTTTGGGACACTAAACATGGCAGTCTTGGCGGATTCAATACATTTACTATGTACCCCTACAGAACCTTTATCTGATGTGTGTAGATTGTTCTGGGGCTGTTTTAGGGCAATGATAAAATAAAACCTGTTTAGCTGTACCCACATACAGGTTTTGTTTTGTTTCATTTGGGATTTTGGCTTCTGTTCAGGTTTGGTTGCACAGTTACCATCAGAAGCCTTGTGTTTGTCATGACTAGTTAAAAGCAGAAAAAGAGAGAGAGAGTGGGAAGAGAAGAGGAAAGACATAAAACAGGACTTCAGGTGGGCTCACGTTTTATTTGTAGTTTTTATCTATCCACCATCATCACAGCAGAGTCTTCAGTGATGAATAGACTTTATTCAGTTATCCATCCTGTCTGTTTCATCGTTTGTTTGGCACTTTGAACACACTGTAGGTGGGGGAAGAACAAAAATAATCCTGGGATCATAAACACACAAACCAAAAACTACAGTTTTATGTTATATTATTTTAAAATTGAAGTGTACACAATTTCCAAATGTACACAAATGTCACTCAAACCCCAAAAGTAACTGATCAACTAATCCATGTTTAATATAAAATACTACTTTGCTACTTAATTTTGCACTTAAAAAGGCGCAAATATGCTTCACTTTCATCATGCATACGTGCACGTGCGCAGCTGCTACTTGAGCTGCGTTACTCGCTTGCGTATCTTATGTACATCTTGAGGATTAAAAACACCATCCACTAGATGGCACATCAGAGGCAAAACATCTCTGTCTATCTGGTTTCCAGGTCGGAAGGTAATGTTCAACAATTTCATGCACAGCAACATTAAAGAGTCTGATGACCTTCGTTTCTCTTTAAAACTTTCTGCTGTCTGCATGATTGTTGTCACTGGACTATGTCTCAAATCAAAAAACTCTGAGCTTACATTTACAAAGTATTTACTAATATAGCAGATCATGACAACAGTCACGATGATGGTGGAAAATCCAGAATGTTACACAAAACAGACCTTTCAGTAGGTTTTAGAGGTTTTTAAAATTCAAACACCAACTGTAATAGGAAAACTGATAGTGTTAATAATCAATAATGGGTTAGAATAGTGTACAAGTATGCGATTTGAGACGACCTTACTTTGTTTAGTAAGTTGCGGACACATTGTGCTATACTGCCTTCACTATTTACGTTGGTAGCACATCACGCAGATGCATAACGTTAGATTCTGAGAACAACACCAAATACATGCAGCTGCCATCTTCATACCAGGAGTTAACAGCAAGTATAACTCAGCCTTAATGTAGCTAACATCTAACAGCCACCAGTTTAGCATTGTGCAAGCTTATAACTGTTGGTATTACTGAGCCAAAAGACACCTTTTGAGGTAAGTGTGTGTTTGCACAATGCTAAACTTGTAACTCAGTGTAGCAGCTTCAGTGCCAAATTAAAGAAGCAATCTTCAGCCACCAAACATATTTTGACAGACCAACTACATTCATACATTTGGGGAAAGGGGGAATTCACTCAAAATACCTTAAATGTTGTAGGTCAGGAATGATTATTCATCCACATCTCTGTAGTAGCCAATTATCTCAGAAAGCACTAGATTTTTCTACTTCACTTTCCTACAAGCCTGACTTTTTCAGAGGTGCCAACATCTATAGTTTAGCTTTAGCATTTTGATTTTTGACCCCTTGTTATGATGATACAGGACACACCTGATAAGCAGCAGTCAGACCAAACACCAACAAAATTCGCCGGGTAGAAAAGCCTAGAAGAAGTAAGGCCAACCTTATCTAGGTGAACCAATAGAAAACAAGAAGGTGGGACTGGGAACACATGATCACAAAAAATGTAGGAGCTGCTAAGTATTACATAGCACTCACATTACTGTTTTATACTGTTGCTTTGCGCACATCTGAAAAATATTATCCGTCTTGTCCAGCAATATGCGCTAACATTTTGTGGTTAAATTCTGCTTTTTTTCCCCCTCTTTGTCTGCTAGATTTTCTTGTTAGCAATGTTGGTTAAGCTCTGCTTTTTTTGCTTGTCCAGGCATAACACCACACTCTTTTCTTTCACCTCCCTCAGCCTTACTAAGTGTGATCAGTCTAATCTCAACCTGTATGTGTCTGATCGTTACACCTCACTATCAGGAACCTAACTGTTATTGTCTACGAGCGAGAATAAGTCTTTTCCCATAACACCAAAGCCGCGATAGAGAGATGAAACATGCTGATGTCTCTTTTTCTTACATCTGATAGGACAGTTGATTCTTTCTGTCTGTCTCTCTCTTTATCTCATTGTTTTCTTTTTTTTCCTCCTACGTTCTTTTATCCGTAAGGATCACAACTTCTTCTTTTGCATCATTGTTGCCATTTCACAATGTTTACTTGTGCTCTCGAGTTCTCTGTATCGGGGTGCATTTTCAAAACAGAATAGCTCCTTCAAGTAACAAAAAATGGAAGACATTTTGTGTATATTTTCACCTTGCAAAGCTTGTGATGAGAAAAGGAATTATCATTCTTCAAGCTAACTGATCTTTCTGCAAGGATTAGCACTTCTTTAACATAGTCTACTTAATGGGTTTAAAAAGTTAAAAGACACTCACTCAGTTCTCTCTTTTCACACACACACTCAGGTATGCTCTGGAATGACAGGTCAATCTTTCAACCCAAACCTGCAAACAGCACTGACGCCACTCACTACAGAGAGGATAAACAGAGAGAAAGAGATGACAGATTCCCAAAACCCAGAACTGAAGTGACTTAGTGGTTATTAGCAAATATTCCATATTTTACTGATCCAATCAACTGATACAATCAACTGTTTGCACTTCAGAATCTTATCGTTCAATTTTCTCTTCCTTCCTTCCTTCTTTCTTTCCTTCCTTCTCTCTCTACTATAACATATCCATTACGCCACTATACTATAATACTGTCAACTACAGAATCATCTGAATATCAATGAGATTCATGAGATTCTACAGTATACAGGTACACACACTATACTATACTACTATCAATAATTATATGCACTTATTATACTAATATAGTCATTTTGGACAGAAGTGTTTCATCAGTTGTGTTTCTGAAGAGAAAAATTTCACAACATGTGGAATAAGTTTTTATTTTCAGATTTGCTGACAGTGCTAATAGAGATATCGCTAATGTGATATTGGACATTATAGTGGAAGTGTTTACCATATATTACCATATATACTTAATCTGAATGAGATTCAATTTGTCAGAATTGGTTATAAACACTGAGTGAGGAATTTTCCCATTAAAACAACAACCTCTAGATTGCTAGCGATGACACATCAAAGTCTTTCGGCACTTACATTATTTCTAAGTGGCTTGTCATTATTAACCATGTTTGCTCTCCGAAGCCAGTGTCGAAAGGAGTCATATACCCGCTCCTTCTACTCGCATTATTCCTCTAAAACAGCGTATTGTCCATAAAACCTTTCCAAATGTTGAAGTTAGATCTCATTCTTATGTTTTCCTAGTGAAACTGCTTGCACATGGCAGGCTGTCACGTTAGCACTTAGCCACAGACATAAGGGTTACAGGTCAAGGGTCATGAGCCACGGGTCATGGACAGTCTTTGTATCATGCAGACTAGAATACTTCTGCTAAGCGTAACTTCTTTAGCAAGCTCTGGTGATCCATTAGCGATATTTAGCAGGTATTTGAAACTCAACAGGCCTTTCGAAAAATTCACCGACCCGCAACTCAACTGGCAAATTCAACTTACCAGCATCTGAGCATGAGCCGGATGATGGAGACTGAAGAGGTGGGTTAGATTTCGAGTCAGGGCTGTAATGATGACAGTTTTCAGCACATCTGCTTACAGCTATCCATTTTCAAAAAGAGCGACATTTATAGGAAAGAGCATGTTGCAGCTATAGCTTTAATTCACCTCTAAAAATTTTATTAAAAAAAAATAGACAGTCATTACCCTGTTTAAAGCATTACTGCTTTGATCAGGGCATTAACTTCCTAGTTTTTCCCTCCATTAAAAAAAAACAGCTCTGTGAAAAACCTGCTGTACTGGCGAGGTTCTCGTAAAGCTTGTGTCTATCTCACTGGAGAAAGTGGAGGACAAACAGCATTTAGGTAGATGTATTCTACGTTAATAGATGCATGTAGGTAGAATATCTAGCTATATTTTGGCACGTGACTACAGCTGGAATCAGTATTTAGATGTGTGAGTATAAACTCACTCGCGACTCATTTAGAGTCGCTGTCACTGCTGCTGAAGTTGGTTGCTCGTATTTCCAATGCCAATAGCGTTCAAACACGGCCTGTGAAAATGTACCTTATTAACAGATCACATAGGCATTTATTGCTGTGTTTCAAGATATTTTGTTCTGCGTGCTTCATCATCTTTCATCATGCATCAGGCCAACAAAATGGCAATAACACTGATGTTCACAATATGTCTACAATATGATTATTAAATTCAATACAGTAGTAATGTTTACAATAGCTTGCTCAGCTTATCAAGTCACAGTGATCTGTTTGAGGACTAATGTTAAAAATCCAGTCATATGTTACTTTGCTGTTAGTCATATGACTAACTTCCATTCAAGTGACTCTTGACTATTCATGACAAAATCATGACACTGGCAATACGGTGCTGCATAAATTCATTTTAAAAGAACATGATTTCAAAGTTATTTGGTTAGGAAACTGCTTGAATATTGTTTCTTAACCTCTTGCTATCATCGTCACTTCAGATGAGCCCCTCAGAAGCGTTATTATACTGCTTAAAATGCCGTCTCATTCAACATGGACACTCCCGTCACTATGGTTACAGAGAAATCTTCTCTCTCTGATGCAGCATGCATTCTGACATATCGACGCCTATTTCCGTTTTTTTCCCCTCCCTCTTTCAGCACTTTTCTGGTGGTCCAGTGGACAAATAGACCTCCATCAGGGCCCCTCACTCTGCCTCTCCCTGCCTCGCTGAATGCACACACACACACACACACACACACTTCACCATCGAGGTGTATGTGTGTTTTTTGCTCAGTCTCTGTCCCTCTTCTCATAGAAGTAGCAAGTCTCTGTCTCTCAAGCTCACACATGGTGGTTGTTTTATTGCCTTCATGCATTAAAAGGGTTGACAAGACCGTACATGGTCAGAAGTAGTGTGTGTGTGTGTGTGTGTGTGTGTGAGAGAGAGAGATAAGACATCAGCCCTCCTGTCCTGATAGGGCATGTTATCTCTCACACAGTATTTCACTACACACTAATTTGACACTGATCCAATCACAGCACAACAAACACCACCGGCACACACGTACACGCACATGTATACGCACACAGTGCGAAAGAACAAACTTGTGGAGAGTAAAAACTTCTGCTTAATCAGGTATAGAATATATATTTATATCGATCATTAGCGATTATCAATTATTATAATAACTATAATAAAATTCATTATACTTTGACTAGCTGAGTGAATTCTTATAACTTGCTTTTGGCCAAAATTAAAGAAGTGCTCCAAATAATATTCAAAAAATGTTTTAGACTAATTTGTTTATCTTAAATTAATGATTTTTTTTTTTTTTTGGAAACTTCAGTGAAAAAAGGTATTAGAAGGTATTAGAAAGCAAAGTAAATCCACAGCGCTGTTGAATTCTCGAATCTGATTGGTCAGAAGGTGCTGATTAATTAAGGAATAAAACATGGAGGGATGTGGTTTTTATAGGAAAATAATCCACAACAAAGTGGGGTGATATGGCCTGACACAAAGACACGGCATTCCTCTTATACCACGTCAATTTGTGAACGATTACTTTTTTTTTTTTATTTAAAGAATGACACATCATGCTTTTTAACCATTATAGCTACATTTAATGTTGTGGAACATCTGGGAGACTAGTTACTTCCTGTTATTACTTTGATATTCTGAAGCTGGACAGATGCAGATCTCCTGGTCTTTTTCCCATTTGGTTCAGTTTGGTTGAGCCTGTGCCCTCAGATTCCTGTTCTTGGATGACAGGAGGGGAATTCAGCTCATCCGCCTCAGGGTTGGACATGTTGTGCGTTCTGAGATGCTTCTCTGCTCACCATGGCTGGAAAGAGTGCTTACTTGAGTTCCCATAGACTTTCTGTCAGCTTGAAACAGTCTTGACCTTCTCCTCTGACCCTCTCTCATCAACAAGGCATTTTTCTGTCTGCAGACCTGCTGCTTACTGGATGTTTTTTGTTTTTTGCACCATTCTGTGTAAACTCTAGACTGTTTTGTGTGAAAATCTCAGGAGATCAGCAGTCTGGCACCAACAACCATGCCATGTCAACAGTGTCAGAGTCACTGAGGTGTTTGATGTGAGCATTTACTGAAGTTCTTGAGCTGTATCTGCATGATTTTATGCATTGCACTGCTGCCACCTGATTGGTTGATTTGATGGACAATTGAATGAATGACCAGGGGTACGACATTCCTTTTAAAGTGGCCAGTGAGTGTATATGTGCCAGCTAAGTAAACTATTAGTCTAGTTATTAGTTTAACTAATTCAGTGTGTATAATTAACCAGTTGCCTAGCAACAATGTTCTCACAGGTTTAATAATTTTATAGTCGAAAGTATGAATTCACCCTGTGTGCTTCAAACTATGTGTGATGATTTAGACAGAAAGTTTGCATGATGATAAACTGGTGCATCTACACCAAGACTTCCCACATCTGAGGGATGCTGGCCACCTCAACCGTGTGTGTGTGTGTGTGTGTGTGTGTTTTCACCCACAAATGAGATTATGATCTTTTAAAGAAAACATACACACAGGATTTGCCTGTTATAGTGGTACTTCTTGACCAAGCTTGTGCAATTAAACAAAAGGAATCCAGATACGAGTCTGAGCAGTGTGCGATAAGACAGCAGGTGAGGGATGGACAGATAACACTCTCACACATGTATACACACACACACACATGTACACAGGCATGTTGATCGCTGTATCTCTGGATGAGTTCTTTACAAATCCTTCAGAAAGCAGGTGGGGGGATGAACAGATAACACTCGTTGTCTCTCCTTCCCTCACACACACGTTGATAGCCGCATCTCTGCATGATTTCACTAATCCTTGTACGGTTCTGCTATTTCACTGGGTTTAAACTCAGTCTTGTGTGATTTGCACGCTTTGGCAGTGTCGCTAAATGCTATTGCTGTAATTATGAAATTCCTCCTATGTAAAATGTGTTTCCTGTCACAACATGGAAAAATAGAGGCTGTCCATCATCTGGCAAGACGATAATCATTTTTTAAAATGACAAATTCATAAAAAGCCTTTGCATCGTCATATTTTCCTATAACAGCCATGGGTCATGAGGTGTTTTATTCTCTGATACCACAGCAATTTGCCAAAGAATATATTTTTCATATTAATTAAAGAATGACACATTGTACTTTTTATTCATTTAAAGTTACATTTAATGCTGTGGAATGTTTACAAAGCTTGTCATGTTACAGAAAACCTAAAGAGACAACTTTATCCTGATCTGTTACAAACCACTCACACTGGAGACTCCTTACAAATAATTTAATGGTAAATAAACATCTCCTCACTGAAAACTTCACCATACCAACGATCACACACACATCTGTTTATGTCGAGCGTCCGGCAAACGAGTAAGTTGTTACTATAAAACTATAACAAATTAGAATGAATGCATAAATATAAATCCTCTTCTGACCAATCAGATTTAAGAATTCAGCAGCACTGTGGTACGAGTGGTAATTAACACATTTAATAACAAAACACTGTCAACTTTTCACTTCTATACCTCTATACCCCTTTTCCTTTGTTCTAAACATTTTCTGTCATTCTTGTAAGAAGTCCTGAAGCAGTGTCTTTTGTTTATTTAATCTCCACCACAGTTTGTAGCTTTTGACAAAGACGAAGCAAACAATACAATCTCTTTAAGGAGTGTGTGTGTTTGTAGGTGTTCGGCAGGTGTGTGTGTGTGGATGACACCTAATGGGAGTCGAATTGTTCGGGAAGAAAAGAAAACGTGAGCCACTTGGAGAGGAACAACAAAGGACGGGGAAAGGGGCAGATGGGTTCATTATGCTACAGAATGACATGATGACAATGAGTGCTGCTGCTGTCCCTGGGCAAGGAAACACACACACACACGAAACTACATGAGGCTGACTATTAAAATACTAAACAACCACTATCATGGGCATTCCATGTAAAGAGCTTGCTGCCTAGCCAGTTTATGCTAGCTGGGAAACAGCATAACAGGAAAACAGACTAACTTAGTTAAATATAGCCAGTTAATGTTAGCAAATTAGTAAAACTTCTCTCAATATGCTTTTCAAATTAGATATAGTTAACACCTTTTAGGGAGATAAATCTGGCGCCTTGGTTTATACGAGTCTTTGCTTACTGCAGCATATTGAAACATTTTAGTGAGGTAGGGCCAGGGGCACTCATCCTCAAGTTCAACACTGTAGTCTGGTGGTTTATCTATTTTCAGAAGCGCTCGGATAGCTATAGCGCTAGGTTTCTTTGTAGCATGCGAAGATTATAGCAGGTGATGAATTGCCATGATTCTGGAGTTTTTTTTTCCTACATTGATTAACTTGATTGGATGCTACGCTGAAATAAAAATATAACTGAGTACAAGTATTTGATTTCAATAACACTTGAGTAAAGTATTTATAGATAAAGTATAAACACTTGTATGAAAGTATGTTAATGAAGTATCGTCCAGCTTGGATAGTAAAACTGTTCTAAATGTCCAACATTGCTCCACATCATCTCACATCTGAAAATATATCAAATAGAAATAATTCTGGAGGTGACTGTTACTCTGAACATGCAATGTGTGTATGTGTGTGTGTGTGTATGTGTGTGTGTGTATGTGTTTGTGTGTGTGACATTTGCAGGAACCTCAGAACGATGACTTTTAGGTGAAGCTCATTGGCTGAACCCGAGCCTTCGTCTGAAAGGGGCGTGTCTGCGTCCGTGTGTGTGTGTGTGTGTGTGTGTGTGTGTCCGGGAGTACAGTTTCACACCTGTCTGAGGATTTAAAAACCTGCGTTTCTACACACCCATACACACTCACACACGCTGCAGACATGGACGGCGCTCTTCCCCCGCTGCACGCGCCCTTGTTGCTCCGCGCGCCGCGCCTCCTGGACCGGGCTCAGTATCCCGCGCGGAGCCCGAAGTGCGCGCGCTGCAGGAACCACGGCGTCGTGTCGGCGCTCAAGGGCCACAAGCGCTTCTGCCGCTGGAGGGACTGCGCATGCGCCAAGTGCGCGCTCATCGCCGAGCGCCAGAGGGTCATGGCGGCGCAGGTGGCGCTCCGCCGACAACAAGCGCACGAGGAGAGCGAAGCCCGACAGATGCAGATCCTCTACCCGGGGTCGGGGCTGCTGGAGAGAGGCGTCACACCGAGCACCACACCGGGGCTCCACGCCGCCTTCACCACCGAGCACAGCAAACCCGGTGAGTAGTAGTAGTAGTATTCTCGGTCAAGTTGTGTAGTTATTGACCTATTCATTATTTTACTTAAATGTTATTAGCTATTATTTGTTTTTAATTAATTTTTTATTGTTTTATGTTAATTAATTATTAATGCTGCGTTCACGTGCTCCTCGGATTAATCTCCTCGGATTTATAATGAGGTAGGCTAGTAGACTAGTAGAGAACATTTTCTCACTTTGTGTAATTGTGTATCTGCTCTATTTGTTTATAATATGACGTCACAACACTGAACTTTCCGAAAATTCCGACTTTCCAGCTCGTGATTACGAATTTAAATCAGAAATTAATCACACTCATTCCAAGAACGAAAAGGCTGTATCAATAGAGCGTCATATTATATATTTTATAGTTATATTTTAGATTAATTAACCTCTTGGTGCGGTTTAAGGAGAGCGGGTGATGATTTCAGCCTGCAGTTATTTAGCATGATGCTAATTGGTAGCCATAAGCGTCTATTATTTGTTAGCGGTTCTTTTGTTATTTCTGTAGCGGTTATGGTGCTCATTGGTGCCCAAGTTGACACCGTGTTGGTCTGGAAACAGCGTAAGAGACAATCCAATAGGTTAGATATTATATTCTATTTTTTATTTTTTATATTCTGTTCTATTGTATTTTTATATTCCATTCAGTTCTATTTTCAATTTCTACTCCATTTTATTCTTTTTTCATTTTCATTTCATTTTCATCATTTAATTTCTTCTCATTTTCATTATATTATATTCTTATACCTTTCTATTCTATTCTATTTTTACTTTTAGATTCCATTCAGTTATTATTATTTTTTTTTACATTTTCCTGTACATTCAATTCGACATTTTTCTCAACCTTTCATTTTTTGTTCTATTCTATTATACTCTTCTCAGTAGTTTTTCTATATAGTTTTATTCTATTTATTATTTTTCTGTTGTTTCCTCTTCCACTGTAAGCCTATTCTACTCTACTCTATCACATCCTGTTCCATTATGTTCATTACAGCTGTTCTCATGCCCTTTTATTTGTTTGCTTGTTTGCAGGAAACCATCTGAAAAAATACATGTTTAACGGCTTCATGGTCGGCTCTCACGTGCGCCCGGTGACGTCTCCGGTGGCCAAGCTTGACCTCGGCCCAGAGGTCAGTCCCACAGAGCCTCTGCAGCTAAGTGGAAAGCATTCTCCCGGGTTTGACCGGCTGTCTGAGCGCACGACAAGCCCGCGATCTCTCTCCTCCTCAGACCTGGAGTCGGGAAGCGAGTCGGATAAACCGAAAGTCGAGGCGTCTGGAGACGTGGCGAGGCCCGTTTCCTCCGGTAGAGAGCGCGAGCCTGCCGAGGTGCTGATGAAAATCTTCCCTCATGTCAAGCAGGATGTGCTGGAGTCAGCTCTGAGCACGTGCACGGGGGACATCGTGAAGGCCATCGAAATGCTGCTTGCCTCTAAAGAGGGACGATGCGCAGACGAACCGGACGCTCCGTTAACGGAGAACACGGCGGCGGCACAGCGGCCTCACGCGCTGCACCTTCCCACCTCAAAGTCCGCCTTCTCCCCGCTGCAGTCCTCCGCTGTGAAACCTTTCGGAAGTGACGGCTTCTACGGGCTCAGTCCTTGTTTCGGGATCAATCCATTGCGTGTTGCGTATTCCGGTTCCGGAGGCGCGTTACCGAGCTTTTTCTCTCCGTACCTGACATCCGGACTGCTCCCCGCCGTGCCTCTGCGCGCGCCCGGCGATTATCCATTTCCCACCATGATCCGGGATTTGGCCTACCAGAGCAAAGACTCTCTCAGCGCCGCACCTCTCTACTCAGGACACCGGAAGTGATTAATACTGTTCTTTTAGTGTATTACAGTAACCACTGTGGTGATAAAGTTTTATATGCCTCCAGTTTTATAGCCTATAAATGAACCTCTCTTGCCTTGAAATGTCAGAACCATTCATTCTATTTTTATACCTGGTCATATTTTCTAGCTTTATTTTTTGAGTAGTCTGAACTGTACATAGTCTATATTTTCACGTTTTGTAAATAAACCCTCCACTTGGAGAAAAATGTCTATATCAGAATGGTGTGTTGGTGTTTGTAGTATTCAGGATCTTCTTCCTCCTTTACATCTTCACATACACTCAAAAAAAAAAAAAAAAGATAAGACTTTATTCATCCTGTGGGAAATTTCTTTACAAAGTTCCAAAATCTATCTCTAAATACACAGCACTTGCAAAAGTCTTAGACACATGCAAAGAAATGCTGTAGAGCAAAGATGCCTTCAAAAATAATGAAATTAAATGCTTTTACTTAATAAAAAAATACTGTAAAGAGCAGTCAACAGTAATAAATGAAACAAAGTCAATATCTGGTGTAGTTTCAGGTTCAATTTGTGGTTTATTACATAATCTGCTGCTTTCTTTACTGACATACAAATATTTTTCTGTAACATTTAATTTTGTGCTGGAAAACTAATGTTTGGAAATCTAAAATGTTTTTGTACTGACTCGAAAATGTCATAAAATACAAATCTATAAAAAAGTTTGTACTAAAAAATACAGGGTGCCTAACACTTTTGCACAGTACTGTATATTTTACATAAATTATGTACAACGCTAGTTAATTAATGAACTGACTTTCTAGATTAATGGTCCTAAATTTTAAACAGATCTACACAAATGTACTAGATACTACTTGTTTGTTTGGCCTAGAATCGTTCTCACTTACATAAACATATTTAACTTGGACTTGTCTTTATTTTTATCCAAAATATAGCCAAATTGGTGGGCTACCACTGGATATGTGAGATCTAAGTGTGAGATTATATTTCTACAGCCCTATTAGAGATTAGTTCTCTGTGGAGAGTTAGGGTATTTCCATCCTTTCAGGTGTTACTCTGATGTTTTTCCCCATCCACATCAGTGTTTTTCCTCCCAAATCTACCCCTAAGAAACATAAGGTCCAAAACAAGTTTTTACTGAACTCTGGAGTGGGATGTTTTTGGTCATGAAAAGTTCGAACAGGGTCTAGCTGAGGCTGCAAACTGCGAGTAAAACCTAAACCAGAAGATATTGTCATTTCACAAAGCTGGAACATAAGCGAATCATAAAGACAACTAAACATAAAGACACAAAGAGTAAAAGAAAACTAACTGGAAAAAATGCCAGAGATTCACGAAAAAATTCTTATATTACATTCAGAAATAATTTGATTGTCTCACTATTAATCTCTTACTTTTATTAATTGTGGTAATAAAATTGAAAAACTTACTTTAGGCTACATGGGGGGCGTAGTGGTTAGCATTGTTACCTTGCACCTCCAGGGTTGGGGGTTTGAATCTCACCTCCGCCCTGCATGAGTTTGCGTGTTCTGCCTGTGTTTCAAGGGTTTCTTCCGGGTACTCCGGTTTCCTCCCCCTCTCCAAAGACATGCATTGTAGGCTGATTAGCATTTCCAAGTTGTACATAGTATGTGAGCATGTGTGTGATTGTGCCGTGCAATGGGTTGGCACCCTGTCCAGGGTGTCCCCCACCTTGTGCCCTGGGTCCTCTGGGATAGGCTCCAGACACCCCGTGACCCTGTGTGGCATAAGCGGTACAGAGAATGGATGGATTGGGCTACGTTAAATGCCTTGTTAGTTTTTAACATTTCAAAGTTACAAATCTTTGCACTGAACTGTCCAATTATAATCATCTTCTGATTGAGTGTTAAAGTTTTTATATAACAAGTTAAATTTTCTCCACAGAGTCTTAGCTTATAATTCTACAGGCCACTGAAATAATTCTTTATAATATATTACTTATGAATCCTTTATATAAATTCAAATGTCACCAAGAGATAAAAATGTGCAGATGATGAGTTATAGGGGAACAGGTAAACTTTTCTTAAATGTCGCTGTTACACAGAAATGTGATGCAACAGCGCCCTCTGCTGGTAATTTCCCCACGCAGCAGCAATCAAAAAATATGTGGCTAAAAGAAATAAATTCTTTCAAAAGAGCAAAGGAAGAGATGTTAGCCAAACAATATTCATACTTAATTAAAGTAAAACATACCTCATAGAGAAAAAACTGGTATGGTCCTTTCATGTTGTTTTACATACAGAATATTATTTGTTTTATCAAAAAAATTTTAAAGTTTTCCTGGAAAATCTTCAGGACAGAAGATTTACATAGTATAAGTGATGACAGCAACTTGTTTTGCAGCTATTCCACAACATTTAACTATAAAGTATGACATGTCGTTTTTTAATTTTAAAAAATGTAATCAATGGAAAATTGCTGTTGTATAAGAGGAATAAAACACTTTGGGATATACTGTTATAAGAAAATAATCCACTTCAGGTTGGTACCATTAACTCTGCTTCATTGCACCACCCTGTTGTTGATTATTTTCCCACAACAGCACAACCCCAAGGTTTTTAATCTGAACAATGCTGCTAGCCCTGCCCCCAAGTATATATATTTACTGCTGGCACCATTCTCGTGCAGGTACTGAAAACTATTTGGAAGAATTTGGACTATCTAACAGAAGTACTGGAACTGTGGGTGATGGAAAGAAATGCATTTAGTGCCAAAAGTTCTGTAAAAAAGTCCAGGTACATGAGTGTGTACTTCTAAAGCCAGCAACACACTCCACAGAAGTGTGTGTGTCCTGTAGATTTGTATTGATTTTTAAAGCTCTGTTTCTATAAGATGCATGAAAGAATTGAGGGGATCTGATTCTTATTTAATGCCTCATTTCCTCATTTAATGCTTTCTTTAAATTTTTAAGGAAAAAAAGGATTCACCAAAGTCAAACACTTAAATGTCATTTTTTAACATTTTGGAATTAATTTTTTTCTTAGACAAATTGTATAGTAGAGGTACATTTTCTGATTTTCCATTCAAATACCATTGGGGGACCCAAACTTTTGCACTCAGTCCTACCAAGTTAATCGGATATCGGATAGAATAAAAAGCAAGTGCAGGTAGATAAGCTGGAGAAATTAATGACTGAATCCAATTTATCAGATTATTATTTATATGTAAACAAAGAGTCAGTGCAGAGAGCTCAAATGGCTGATGTAAACAGCATGTCCTACACAGTGAATTCATTTGTGTGTGTTTGTGTGTGTATGCGTGGGCATATTTACTTGCGCAGAAGGGATACACAGAATGGGGTTATTGGACACATCTGCAGCCTAATGGAATTCAATAGCATCTGACTTTTAAAGGTTGCAGTTAACAAGAAAATCTGCTTTTTGTTGTGTGTGTGTGTGTGTGTTTGTGTGTCCTGGGATGCCTCGGCTCAGCATGTTTCCGTGGAGGTTATTGACCTGTGTTTAAGCTGCCTCTGTATTGCTTTCCTAATAGCCGCAGTCAAGCGACTAATGAGTGCAGGGCCCCGATGTCATGATGCTGTTTTCTCTGTATTGATTAAAACACACACACACAGAATCTGCTGACAACTGGCCTTTTCTGTCATTTTTAGGTGACAGAATAAGGACACCTCAGCCATATGCTAATGTGAATAGAAGCTAGCATGACCGTGCTAACCAATGTCACATCCTTAGCATCCATGTCAATTCGATCATTAGCCATTTTAGAATTTCTTTGGATAAGCTCAGGGCACTGAGGTTTATCTTATTCTGTCATGTTTCATGCATTTTCATAATATTTTTTCATTCCAGCATGAGCAATATTCAATCTGAGCAGTTGTCCATGCTGTAGCTAGTTTCCGTGAATCAATAACATAGATTTGTTCATTTAAATTTGTTTTTAAACGAAGAAAAAACAAACAAAACAATAACTACATGAACAACACACTGTCACATAAGTAATGATTTGTTTGATTTGTTCATTTAGAAGTGTATCAGTTCAGGAAACATTAGTTCCGGTAGCTGTTGGTCAAACACCTTCAAAATGCCAATAAGCACTCTAACAAACAACAGTTTTTTTTTATAGGGTTATATAGGTATTTTAACCTCACAGATGTTATAGATAGGTTTTCTGTGGATGCTATAATAAATTGTAGCACTAGCATGATTAAGAAAAAAAAATGGTCAAATTTATTCATGCCATTCTTGCAAAACTGTAATGCATTGCAATTTTAATCGATATTGTGCAGCTCTAACTGACATTATGAGGACATTCAGTGATATCAACAGGTTCAAATAAGGTTACATCTATAACATCTAAGGAATAAAACACTAGGGGGCATGTTGTTGTAGGAAAATAATCAGTGACAATGGTGTGAGGAAGCAGAGTTACTATTACCACCCTTGAGTTGATTATTTTCCTATAAAAGCACATACTGAAGTGTTTTATTCTTGTTATACCTCAGCAATTTTGTGTAATGTCTGTGAAACAAGTCATCACTTCCGTTAAAGCAGGAAGCAATCCTTCCTTCAACAGCCTCTTTTTTTTTTATTTCTCTTTAAGTTAATAAGATAAAAAAACAGATTATGTTACAGAAGAACAACAAAGTGAAAAACCTTCCATCCTGAAGACTTTGGAAAGCTTAATATATATATATATATATATATATATATATATATATATATATATATATATATATATATATACACAACAGAGAGACACTCTTTTTTGAGGGGAGAGATCAGA